>CALSCE010010956.1:13618005-13636488 GCA_943593645.1 Bovichtus variegatus
TATATATATATAATATCTATATAATATATATATATATATAATATCTATATAATATATATATATATATTATATATATATAATATAATATATATGTATATGTGTATATATATATATATATATATATATATTTAAATATGAAGCTACAGCTTGGAGAATTGTATAGATTAGCTTAGCACAAAGACTAAAACAGGGGAAAGCATGTAGCCTGGTTCTGTTTAAATGTTAACTAATAATCTGCCCACCAGCACCTCTAAAGCTCACTAATTAACACGAACATGAATAAGCCTATTTCCCAAAATGTCGAACTAATCCTTGAACACTTGAGCATAGTGTATCATTTAAATGAGACAAACTGCGTTCCATTTATCTTTTCTCATTTTCAAGTAATAGTTAATGACAATTTCACAATTCTATAAAATATATATATATATATATATATATATATAATGTATTACTGTGTGTATGTTTACGTTAAAAAACAAACTGAAAAGCTACTTTCCCATAATTAAACATCAAATGCTTTAAATAAACTTAGTTTAGTTGAAATTAAAATGATTTCCACAGATGAAGGGACTTCCTGAAACATTGTTGAGGTTACTTTAAAACATTAGGTCATTTTGAACTTCCCCATGTGTGTATGCGTAATAACGTAGAGAAACCTTTTTGCTGTTACTGCTGATGAAGGGTATTCTTACATTGACAGACTTTGGGGTGCCCCTGTTTTCCCACTGGTACAGTATCTGGTATTTTAGAGGGAAGATGTCCAGGTTAGCCCAAGTGGGCGCAGGAGACCATTCCACCAACAAGTTTCTGACACCATGAGAGGAAACACGGACATCTGCGGGGGGATCTGGCTTCACTACAGAGAGAAGGAGACAACGATGGGGAAGTTAAATCAACACAAAAGTGTCTTTACAACATGCACTACATCATCATATCAAGCTAAATGGTCTATCACACCTAACGTTCATCACTTTCTCTATTCTCTTTTACACTGGATTATTTATCATTTTAGTTGTCACCTATATCCTCCAACATGAAACTTGATAGATGTGAGCTGCTTCCACCAGAATATACTGCTGTGACATTGATGATGTAGTCAGTGAGAAGCTTCAGGTTGGACATGTGGCAGTGCCAGAGCTAAAAAAAAAAAGAAAAAGAAAAGAAAAAGATACAGGATTATGGTCGGTAGTATATCTCTATCTCTATACAATATTTATACGTTTTCCAAGTATATTTCACGTCTCAATTTCCAAAGTACTTTGCTAATTTGTTCACACTGACGGCTTCTATTTTTTCATTTATTTGAAAAAATGACAACGTAATTGTACAAACATATAATAAAATGTAGATATGTGCATGAGAGGATGGTACCAAAAAATGCGTAATTACTAGCAACCAAGAACAACGCTGCTTATTTCTGCTACCCTACTAACATACTTTTCACCTCGGCAGTCTGGAAATGGAAGTTAGAGTGTCTGCATCAACATTGCAGTAACGTTTTAATATTCACTATAAATCATTGATGTGTGCTTGGTTTAATTTTGCCAAAAATCAGGACTTGTGAGTTTCGGAAATCCCCCTTCAGTCTATAAGGTAAATAAAGCTGGTACCCGTTTAGATGAGGGTGACGATGAAGAGTTGGGTTGGATGAGATGGCACTGCTTGGTGACCAGCTGTCTGTGTCTCTCACTGACAAACAAACACAAATATAAATGAGCTCCTTAGCGACACTTGATGACCGGAGTGTGTTTTACTAAAAAGGTGCCAGTGGTTGAGGTCAGCACACAGGAGGAGGTTAGTCAGATTTACCTGTAGGTGGCAACATAGTGTGTTGGTGGGGAGTGAGAGGGTTCAGGCCAGGAGCAAAGAGTCACATTTGGGTAAGTTGCGCACCGGCAACGCACTGTTAAAGTGGAGGGAGGATCTGAGGGAGGATCTGAGGGAGGATCTGAGGGAAGAAATAACACTTGGTCAACATGAGCAGAGCATTGAAATGCCTTCAAATATTTGAACTCCTTTTCTTGCGTTTGCTTCTAAAATGTTAATATTACACCCGTGCTCTCTCTCTTTTCTTGTTTGCTCGTTACCTCAAAGTTTAAAGCAATGAAATATGAAATAAAATCAATAAAATAGAAGTTGAAACATCTTAATGAAAAAGGTAGAAATAACATCAAATAATAATGTCATAAGGCTCTCAGGGCAGGTAAAAAAAAAAAAAAAAACGTCTCAACACAGATGTGTTTTTCAGTGTGTAATAGCGGCAGTAAAGCCGTTACGACATAGCAGTAAAGTAAAGTTACTACAAAAGAATAATTGTGTTTTCTGCTTTTGGATTCTTGTTCAAATGCCATGCATGATGGAAGCACACCTTCAGCACCACAAAGTACAAAACAATGAGCACATTTTCTCTCAGATTGGTACTCACTCCCTGATGTTGCAGTCACCCTCAGCAGGTCCAGCGCTTGGCCACCAAGAACACACATGAGGAGAGTCACAGTGACACACACACTGCCAACCATCGCAGCCATCAGCACTTCAGGCGAGAGAAATGATTACCTGTGGTGTAGTGGGTCTAAATAGCTTTGTATATACTATAGAGAACGCTCGATGCAAGATGTTGACTACTCTGCTCTGTTGTTCCTTTGTTCTTTGCTCCGTTTCTGTCTGTTATGGTCGACTCCCTTCTGCATGTCAAAGTTCAGAGATAAAGATCTGCGTTACAGCCCGTTGAAGAGACTCTCGTCTGTGAGTTTGAGCAGCAGCTGAACAGCAATATAAGAGCCGCCGTCGTGGTCAAAACGAAAGAGGAACAGCGAGTGTGGTGTATTGCAGGAAAAAAGTCCTTCAGAAAGAACCGTTTCGTCTCCGGTAATAAGTCATGTTTCTTGATGTCATACACAAAAACTTCCTTATGTCACACTTGCTTTAATGTTGTATTTAAATTGTTTACAAGCAAGATCGTTATATACAACAAAAAAAAAAATCACATTGCACAAAAAATAAAAACTTCATCAGTGTGTTCATCAAAGTGGTCAACAGGCGAGAGACTGAACGCACGTGTACTGCATGTGCTCTCGTTTTGTACTGCCCTGTAGTACACGAAAGAAGAAATAGCAGCTACAGTATTGACTACATACTGCACGTAACATTGTGAATTAACACTCTGAGGTCTGATCCTTCCATTCTTTCCACTTTTAAGTCACCTGCACTTTCACAGTCTAAGCCGTCAGACGTTTTCTCGATCGTCTCTGTGAGGCCACGGCAGCTTCTTGCCGCTCCATCCAGAGAGGGAGCCACTGTGGAGGTTCCAGAACATTGTGGGAGCTCCTTCGCTGGTTATGGGAATACTGTGAAGTCCGCCTCCGCTGGAGGTCCGCAGGGAGGTGAAGGCCTTGCTGATCCAGCTGTTCTTTGCTTCCTGGAGATCATTGGCCAGGATTCCTTTCTGGTGCTCCAGCTCCTGCACGAGGATGAAACAGGCGTGTGTGAGAAATGCAGCAGAAATATGTGAACTCTATTTCATCACAAGTTAAATTCGGTCCATATTTGTGCAGCCGTGCTGTTTATGCGCTTGTATTTCTCTCTATTTCTCTTGAATAAAGAAATACACTTTGTTAAACTTATCATTAAACTGATCAAAGAATGCTTCCAAACATTGTACTGTTTCTATTGTATTTTACTGTAGGAAAAGCTCATTTCCAATTGAAGCAGGCTAATACAGTTAGTATACTTATTTTAAGTGTACTTGAATATTACTATACATTTGTATTTAAAAGACAACTATTAAAGTGCAACAAAAGGGAAATTCTTGAGTTAATCCATTATTCATATGAATAAAATCTACAGTAATTTTGCTTATATTTAGACTGACAAAAGAATACTTTTAAATAATGTACTTTTTGAACAATATTCTGTTTTGTTTTTTAGTGTAGCATTGGAAGAAGTACAATAGCGTACAATTGAAGTAGTATTGCTTTTCTTTTTTTTTTTGGTTGCTAACCTCAATGACTATTCTTAAAGAGTTGAAGTATATAATATAGTTGAAGTTCTCCTTACTGAAAGAAAGTTGGCCCGGGTAGTTTAAATAATGAGGTTTTTCAGTGAGGGTTCAGACATGCAAATATTCCCAGGAAAGTACCCAAAAGTACAAACCTTTTGTTCTCCGTGTGTGTTTTAAGTTTCATTTACATTCAAATAGGTATTAAAGTGACAACGCAGGATTATCTGTGCTGATGTGACCTGGATATCGCAGGCTTGGATTCACAAAGATTTGTTTGTGTATATTTATAGGTGCTGTGTGATGTTTTGACGCTCTGCTCTGACCTGGATCTTGCACTTGGACTCCACCATCTGGAGTTTGGTCTTGGCCAACTCCTGTTCCAGCTCCCTGACCTCGGCCTTGAGGGACTCCTTCTCCTGGTCGTCTCTCCTCTGCTCGGCCTTTTTGGGACCTTCGGTGTCCTCTTCCCGTCCCGGCTCAGTCATCCCGTGGCCTTCTATCGCTGCTGCTGTTGGAGACTTCTGACCTGCGGCGGACGGTTCTTCTGATTCTACGTCGTGTCGACAGCGGGAGCAAGACTTCAATGCACTCTGCAAAAGTGGAGAATGACAATGAGACAGTGTGAAGACTTACCTGCCCCAAATGACATCCAACTTTAAATAAATAAACACCTGCTCTTATAAACTGAATCCTAATAAGAAAGTAAAGATTGTTAGAAAGGGTTGTAAAAGGATTTCCTACAACATGGTGTTCAAGTGGAAGCATAACAGAGGAATGAAAGAGATGAAAGTAGGAAAGATGGCAGCAGTATTATCCTCACCTTGAGAGAATCTAACTCTTCTCTGTGGGCGGCCTGCTGCTTCTCCAGACGGTTTGTCAGCTGAGAGCAGATCTGAGCAAAAGGAAGAGCATCTACATCATTAGGCAGCACTGCATTCTTTATTAACATATCCTCTTATGAATACACAGTATTTCATAAGTCCAAGCAGCCTCATTTTTCGGATTCAAATCGCCGATTCTTTTTTTACCTGTTTGTAATCCGCAATGACACCCGACGACCTTCTGACTTCGTGCTCAGCCTTCTCCAGCTCCCTCCGAAACACTTCCTTCGCCTGTAAGAAGGGAAGAAATCCTTTACTCGTGCATGTCAAGCATTGCATTAAACCTATAACGACTGCGAGGTGTTACAAAGAATCTCACCACTGCAGCTTCCTCGTCTTTCCCTCTCTTCTCCTCTTCTGTAGCCTGCAGTCGATGTCTGGATTGAAAAAGGTCTTTGGTGAGTTCGTCCACTCTGTCCTCCGCCTGCAAACACACATTATTCGGGTCAGCAGCGAACACCGAATACATTTTTAATTTTTGCATCAGAAATGATGTAAGCTACATCCAGAACGCTGTGTATACATTTTTAGGCAATATTTCCGTACAAATAGAAAACCAATTCAGAGATAATCATAATCAGATTTCAGGCCTTGAACTGTACAACACGGTTAATACATTACTATAGTGTGTAATCCTGGAGGAGTCTGAATAAAAACTAAGTAAATGGTCCATCTTCTACTTTTTCTCTCCAGACTTTTGTGCCAAAGTTAGAAAACTTAAACACATGCAAATTAAACTACCATTAAAATTGTTGATCATCTTTATACCAGAACATTTCAGGGGTTTTATGTAAAAAACAAATAACAATGTTAAATCATATCGTAGATCACATTTTCTGCTTTATATCTGTGCAGATAAAAGGACAGCATGTGTAGCACTGCTGCCCTGTTTATTGGAGACCAGTTGACATTTTGAGCTCATGTACAACTGCAGACCGAGTTGCTATCCTAATAATGGAAACGTTTTATGAAGGGTACAGTTTGGCCGTCTCCTGAGTAATGACTTTCCGGAGGTGATTATGCATTTTTTTTTTTTTTTTTTAGAAATCCTTTTACCCTCTTGGTGAAGGGCGGTGGATAATCGTACCTTGTCCAGAGCGCTCCTCAAGGCGATCTTGCTGGTGATCAGTCTGTGGGCCAGGTTGTCATTCTCCTGCTCCAGACGGAGGCTGGCCTGCTGCAGTCGATGGTTCTCCTTCTGCAATAACACACACACATGTATCACGGATAAAGTTGAGGTGGAAAGACAGAAAATGGAAAATTGCTTATCCGTTGAGTCAGTCAAATGCAAAGATTTAAAAGAGATTTCTGACCAGGTATTTGTCCAAAGGCTCTTTATCATCCATTAGTTGAAGGCGGCTTTCCCCCAGTTTAGCTTTCTTCGTTGGGACCTGAGGGGAGAGAGTCAAGGCTAATGAAATACAGTAATGTCACATTAGAATGAGCTGAAGAAAGCAATCTCCTCCAAACAGATCTGGTGCCGGATGCTGAGCGCGACAAATCACGAACAGGCCCCCAAAACAAAAAGAGATCGAGATAGGGATAAGTACGAGTTAAGATAGAGCACATGAGGGAGGGATAATTTAGGAAACATAAAGGAATAATAATGGATGGTGAGATTTATTTTAAGCCTGAATTGACAATTTCCATATCTCAAATATCTAAAATGAACAATCAGACTTCATTTCCTTCCATCTACAATCACATATCTGTCGTGAAGAAGAATGTGTTTTGTGTAAGTGTGCGGTTTGTATTGGATCTGTAGGGAATATTATACACAGAGGGCAATAAGGTGCGTTTTCTTTCCTCTTTGGATAAGTCCAACTCTTTTAGTGACTTAATAATCATACCTTAATGAGAAAATAAGTTTTATATTTGAAATTACTAGAGTCATGTTATGGTTTTGGATCAAATGAATGGTTAGCCTGTCATCGTGGTTCAGCATTGATATCACTTATGGTGGTCTAAAAGTGACTGCAAGTGAGTCTTACTTTGAAATTAGGTCCCGTTTCCTCCACCAGGCAGGCCAGGATCTCCTCTTCGCTCATCTGGTCCATAATGTAGGCATCGTACGCCATCGCCACGGACACATCTTCCATCATCTTTTGCCTTAATATGCAGCCGCACAGGAGCTGCCAACACTCACACAAACAGCCTTCGCAGGTAAAGCTTCCCACTCCAATCAGAGAAATCAAGAAAATCCACCAGGAGTGTTGGACACGCTGTATCTCTCGAGTGAAACAGAGACGTAAAGTGATTTCAGAAAGATGTAGCCGTCTTGTTTATGCTTGCGATGATGCAGGCGAAGGAGTCAATCAAACATGTGAGCATGAACAGGAAATAATCGGGATAAAGTCCAAGTCTTCCCGGCACAAATAAACCCTGCTTAGGGTCCAAAGGTGAATAACAGAAAGAGAGAGAGATACTCCCACAGGTAAATTATAGCTACAACTAAAACACACCAAACACCTAATGTGTAGCAGTCAGAGCCACTTGAAGGAGAGCGTTACAGGTGAATGGGCAGTAACAGGTTCGACAGGGTTTATATGAGGTCTGTGTGTGTGTGTGTGTGTGTGTGTGTGTGTGTGTGTGTGTGTGTGCGTGTGTGTGTGTGTGTGTGTGAGAGAGAGAAAGAAGGACACGCCCACAGTGCTCACCTGTCTTCTTTCTCACACACACACACACACACACACACACACACACACACACAACATGATCTCCACTTCTCAAATAAATCAAGTCTCCTGAATGCTTCGGATTTATTTGGTGAAAATGAGCTTCCGCAATACATTTTCTGGCCGCACATTTAAATTAAACATCCATTTTCCTCTATTCCTTTTATTCACACTCTCCCTACTAGCTGGCTCAGATGCTGTGTGCACCTGTCAGACTTCGAGCTCAACACAATGTTTAAAGGAATGATATGGTATTTGTGACATTTCACCCCGGGGTGTTGGCGTGACACAAGCCAAACAATGTATTATTGTCATGTGCTGAGCAGCCTGACAGGATAGCAAACAGGTCCAGCAGGTAATGTGATAGAACACAAAGGAATGAATAACAAAAAGTAGATTCAACACCTCCGCTCGTAAATCACCCCCCCCCCTTATTATCAGGAGTGCAGTTTCTCCTAATTTCTGCCTGAAATCTAAAAAATCCAAGTTACACGTCCCTGAGCTTCAACATGTAGCTACATTTCACTTCCGTCTTTTTTTTTTTCATCCCTCTGTGGTTTTTTTTTTTTTTTAACTTTTCCTCCTATATTTAGGTGCTTTTCTTTTTTTTTTTCTAGCCAGAAACTGTGCTTTCAACATCCTGTGCATTGAGTCATTGCGAGCGAAGACCGGGCAAAACAAAACAAAAAGTCCAGGCAGATAGAAACATTTATTCCTCCTCAAAAAAAAAGGAACATTTGGTGAAACGTGGTGGATTTGTATCAGGGTATACCAAAACTTATGCTAGTTTCATAGAGAAAAGTCTGAAAAATACAATTTTCAACAGTCAGAAAAAGAAAAAAGGAACCTAGAAATAACAGTTCAGTTTTGATACAGCAATGGTGCAACAAACTGGTCATCACAAAAACTAAACCCCTTTCACCAAACTATGTGGACCACGTTTGTTGAGTGAGTATATTGGCTATGTGGCAGTGAACACCAAATGCTGAGTGGACATTTAGATTAACAGAAACGTTGCTTTACATATACATATATGTATGTATGTGTATATATATGTATAAATTTAGCACAAGCTTCTGAATAACAAGGGAGAGTGAGGTGAGGAAAGTTAGGAGATGTGATATTAAAGGTCACAGCTCAGTGGAAACAATGTGGTGTGAGAAAATACAGAATATATATATTTTATATGTTTTTCAACTATATAACTAATAACTAATAATCTTTATTCTGTTATGCTAAATATAAGTTTTTAAACCACTTTCCACATTTTTGCTAAATTCAATTTTTGAGTAAATCTCCTGTTCCAAATGTATATTTCCCTTCTCTTCTCATTGTATTCCTCTGTTGTAATACAACTGGCAGAAATACAGAGAAAAATCAAGATGGAAGAATAACTGAAAAGTATGGGAAACTCACATTTGGTACAAACTCACTAAAACACACTTAAACCCTGACATCCCTCACAGAAACTACAACACTCCTTAAAAATATATAGATTCAGGCATATACTGTGGAATAACACTGCATCTTGTTACTGTACTGTATAGCAGATATAATGGCTTATAAGATACAAAAATTAAGCTTCAAGATCAACAAAGCATAGTACATGATCCAAGTGTCTCTTTTCTTCCTACAACTCCTCTGAGGATTTCTTTCCATTTATCTCAATCTGTAAACATGAAAAAGTTAAATACGTCGACTTATATGGAAGACACTGCAGAACCAATCTCCTTTTAGTAATCTAGTTCCATTACAATAAACCAGAAGTGAAAACACAAGCAAATTAAATTCATACGTTTCTAGCATACTTTTGTTTCTAGCAGAATTAAAAACTAGACTCCTTCATAAATTGCAAGACGCATTAAAAAAAAAAAAAAAAAAAGGCTTAAAAAGTTGAAGTTTCTCCTTTACTCTTCATCTCTCCTCTTGAGAAATATAATTAAGCTCCATTAGTAGTTTCTGTAGTTGGCAAACAACAACACCTAATAGAAAAACTGTTAGCCCTCATGTACAGTAAACTGGAGGGGGTGGGGTGGGGTGGGGGGTTTCTTAGGCTAGCATTGACCCTTTCAGTTAACACCAGCACTGGAGAGGGGAACAATGCAGGAGAGAAAAACAGAAACTAACGAGGCGGTGGTCGTTTTCAGACTGTATCATGTAAGCACATATAGTCAGACCGTAAAGACCGAGTTACAACACAATGCAGCTAACACCTGCAATCACAGTAATTCTCCATTTATTTTAAAAACTACGGCTGGTGCAAAAAAAAACCAAAAAAAAACCAAAACAGTTATTTCCCCGACCATGCAGGCAGAGGAGAGGATTTACGTTGCTATTCCGAGCCACCTTGGCTACGGACTGAAAAATCTTACCTAAAAAGGAGTTTTACAAAAAGGAAAATAATCGTCAGTGTTAGCAAAGTTTGTCATTCTGTTGTTAACCCATCAATGATTGAGGCGTCAGTTTGTGGTCAGGGGAACAGGGCAGCCTTTTCCATGTTTCTACTTCATATAGGCAATCGTAGGCTTCAGCTTTATGACGGCGCATTGGGCTGGACTTTGTTTCTAAGTGTCTCCAAAAAACAAACAGAAAACACAAATCTAAATTGAGGTCCTGTAACTTTAAGATTCCTTTAGTGTCATTAGTGAATAAAAGCAGTTAGAGCAGGAGCAGAAGATTTGCTTTTCTTTGTTCAGGTCCAATACTAATACTTTCCTAAAAGATCCATGTAAATTGGTGTTAATTGTAGGGAAAATTAGAGACTGTGTTCAACTACTCTTTTTACACTAATTAATTAATCCTAAGTAATTAGTAGCATAACCTAGGGAGGTTTTTTTAAGTAGCAGAACAGCTGAACATGTAAAGAAAAATGTGAACAGGCAAGCAAACAATTCAACATCCTATGTACTGAGAATAAAATGATTAATAATAAATTAACAGTCAATTCAGACTTGGGTTTTTTCTTTCAATGACTATTCCTATGTTTCATATGATTAGTACTAAATTCAATCCAGAAATCCTTTATTCGGAAATGATTCAGGAAGTTATTTTTGCTTAATTTCATTCATGACTCAAATCACATGGTGCAACAAAAACTGCACATCAATTGTTTGAAGTGCACTTTTTGTGGGGGGAAAATGTGCATTTTGTATTCATAAGCTTTAAATGAATCATTGATAATCATGAGTCATTAACATGGCTTTTGGGAACTGCTTAAAATTTGCGACCATAGCACCTACACAAGAAAAATGAACTTGGCTTTCTTTCAGTGCGTCTGGAGACCCTTTTGTGTTCATACTGCAGTACATGCATGATCACGTGTCCCTGACCACCTCGGCTTAAATGAGCCATCAATCCAGGTGCGTTCACACCTAAATTTAGAAACATTTTAGTGCCGCATGTGATTTGGTTTCGTGTGAAACAAAATGAGGTTGTACTGGAGTTATGTACCACTTCCCTGCTGATCTAACTCTGGTTTATGCTGCCGTCTGTAGCTCCCCATGGGTTTATTGCCCACACAGAGGCTCTGTCAGTGGGCTCAGTTTATGGGTCACCCTGGAGGATGAATGAGCCTGGAATCTGTGGCAGAAGTGAGCGTGTACCGTAATGTGGGTGTGTTTGTAATTGTGCTGTATCGAAATCCATCACTTGAATTTAGTCAGAAAAAGGTTTTCAATGTGCGAGTGTGTGTCTTTGATGGTGCAGCAGAGGTCAGACCTGGGTGCTGTAGGGGCGTGGTGGGGGAGGAAACATTTCCGATGAACTGTAGTAACTCAGAGGGGAGGAGCTCTGTGGGTTGGCAGACAGCGGGAGAGAGACAGACGGGTTCTCGTAGTAGGTGTGGAAGCCCAGCCGCTCCCCTCCGTTACGCATGCCGTCTGTGAGTCCGGAGCGGAGGGTGTACGGTGAACAGGTGGGGCAGTGGTTGTGGTGAGAACCCGTGTCCAGCTGATCCAGAGAGACCGGGGTGATAGCCGCGCCGTCCATGGCAAGGGCGTTGCAGGCATTGCAGGGAAAGTGAGAGAGAGGGTCCGCTCCCACCACAGAGCCCATGTCCACCTCAGAATCATTCTTCTTACAGCAGTAATACTGCAGGGGGGAGACAAGGAAGCGGGTGAAGTTGTGCCAGAAATCCCTACTCAGCTTCTTAACTACAACACATTCCTCATGACATTCTCAGATTGCTGAACCCACTTTTTTTTTTTTTTTTTTTAATAGGTCATCTTCTGTAGATAAAGTTTTATATGGAAAAGGTTATATATTCATGTCATCATCATTCATACACACACGGTGATACCTGGAGTCTACAGTAACAGAGCACTGCTACAATGCACAGCAGTATCACTCCGGCGAGAATTCCTCCGGATATAACAATAGTTCCCGCTGACATTCGACCAGCTCTCCATCAAACCCTTCAGAGGGAGGCAGAGAGAGAGGAAAGTTTGAAGAAAGAGAAGAAAAAAAGAAAAAAAAGAGAACGTGAATGAGCTTATTAGACATCTGGATTCTGAGATTAAACTAAAATGTACCGCAAGATATTCTGCATCCTTACGTCCAACAACGGTTTCTATAATGCCTGCAAGGATAGCCAATGTAGGCTGATTTAGTATATTCATGTAACATCATGATGTAACCTCATCTGATGAAACGTGTTGTAAGTACAGTAGTTGGTTATCATGCAGCCGTTATCAGACAGCTCAGTTCTCACAGATAGAGACGGGTGATGAATGAAAGGAAAAATATAATCGTGAACGGCGTTAGTGCTCTTTGGCGTAGATTCTACAAGTCTGTACAACTCTACACCACTCATCCCTCATGCGGCGTTTTGATGATCATGGTACGATATGATAGGGTTTGGTTGATCGTTTCTATTTTCATATCGTCCAATCGTGGTCACTCGAGATTGCCGATAGGCGATCCGATCGCCAGGGGGCGGCGGCGGCTTGGCTCTGAGCCTTATGGAACAGAATCCTAGAAAGCTAGCGTTCTAACAAAATAAGAACAAATCGTGGCTATGAACAAAAATAAGGACATTTGTTGGTGTGTTGCTTCCTGCATGAGGCCCACTGTATTGTTCTGTAAGTTTTATAGGAGCTGGTGGGTGTATTTATGAACACAGGCTTGCTGTTTCCCTCTGCTTCCAGCCTTGCTAAGTTAAGATACAACTCTGTACTTAACACACAGACATGAGAGTGGCCTCCATCTTCTCGTCAAACTCGCAGAAAGACAACAAATGAGGCCATTTCCTAAAACATCGAACTGTTTCTTTAATGTGTCACCCTCTTGTATATGCACGTGGCTAACAATGTGTTGCTTTCAGTTATATGAGCTTCGTGTGAGAGTCATTTGCAGCAGTAGTAGTAGCAGCAGCAGGAGTAACATCTGAACTCTAAAGCAAAGGATGCACACTTACATTAGAAGACAGCGGGAGATGCAGAGATGGAGGAGTGTGAGAAGGTAGGAAACCATGACAGCCCTGTGGAGTGATAGTCTCAAAACCTCCTCTCACTGTTACTCCTGCAGGGAAAGAAAGAGGCTTCAAGAGAAAATGAAAGAAATGAAGGGCTGCAGCGGATGATTATTTTCATACCCCCCCAATTCATTCCTTTAGAAAAAAACAAACAGTATTACATACTTTTATTTGACATTTGACAAAATAGAAGTACAATATATTATTGGTATTGCTATGTTTTTTTAATTCACCTTATGAAAAGGCTAATTGTTTAGCCTACAAAATGCAGAAAATAATGACTGTTACAAGTTACTGGAGTAGCCTCAAGTGATGAACTTCAAACTGCTTATTTTGTTTGATCAATGGTCCCAAAACCCAGAAGCATTCAAGTTACAATGATATGAGATGGAGCAAAGCAGCACATTCTCACATTTGAGAAGCTGGAACCAGATTTATCAAACATGTCAGTAATCGTTTCAGCATTAGAGCATCACATCCACCGTTTCTTATGGCATCGAATCTGGTCTTACAATAAGATCCATGAATATAGGCGTCAATTATACATGATTAGACTCACTAAAGGAATCTTAAAAGCAACAACTGCAAAGTGCGACTAAATTCCAACAGACCACTTTGGATGGCAAACAGACACTCGGGATGTAGATGGATTAGCATGCTGAATGCAGCAGCAGCTACTGTGAACACTGGCCATATGGCCGCTACGCTGAGTGCATATGTGCGGTACAGTTTCAGCATACTAAATCTGAATCCTACGTGCATCTGCTGTTTGTGGTCGACTGTGACCGATTCAAGAACAACCTCTCAAAGTTGCATGGATAATTATCATCATGTGATCTCCTGGATTCCATACCGATATAGCAATAAAACAACACAGTAACTCAAAAACATACATGCGACAATATGTTTTGATGAGAGGCGAGAACTTAAAACGCATCAGGTATTTGACAGACGTAGTTTTTATACGTCGCCGGGGTAAAGTCGAGAAAAGCTATAGATGTTTGCACAAGCTCTCACTGCCAAATTACAGTCAAGTGTTGGGCTGTCCAAATTCGTCCAGCGTTGGCTCCGCATTGCAGGTAAATAATCTTAAACAAATAGCTCTGATTGGCAGAGTCGCACAGGAGCGAAAATGGTGTAAATGAAAAGACATCCAGAGTCTGCACATAGAATTATCTCCACTACACACAGCAAATGTGCCGTCTAGCCTCAAATAGACCTTATCAACAGGTCTAGCTGAGAGGAAGCAATAAATTAGCTGTGTGATAGAATAGGTATGTGAAAGCCTTGATTTATTTTTACTCGCATACACACTAAAATACTAAATAAGGAGACAGTCTAAATATGAATGCACCAAGATAGAATTACTTCTTATATCAGTAATAAATGCATAATTTTGACATATATATATATATATATATTCAGGCAGAATTATTCATTTTAAGCACTGCCATTATAGTAATTACAACACCAGACGACTTTGTTTATCTACTGTTCAAGTTGATTAACTAAAAAAAAAATCCACATATTTCTCAACGGAAGAACAACGTTTAATCATCCCAATTAATTGATAAAAAAGAAAACCAGAGTTCTCTTTCTCATTACTGGTGTATCAATGTAATTTTCTAAAAGCTATGAGGCTCCCAAGGCTGTAATCTGCAGAGCATTTTAGTCTTATTGCCTAATGAAATGGTTTAAATATACTGGCACATGTTGTATTGATGTAATTGGAAAATCTCAGCCAGAAGGTTCAAACTAATGCTAGTTTTGGAGCGAGTGGTTGAGTACGCTGCCGGACTGTGGAGCAACATGTTCCCCCGCCTTGCCTACAGTCAAAGCCAGACAGAGGTTTTCTTTCCTGCGTGTCCCTTTTGCTTTTCAACTGTCTGAATGTAAACAGATATACAAAGGTGAGTGGGGTGTGCCCCTTAAAGATTGTAACAAAGATAAGCTTCGGGATCCTCAACATTTAACACTGAATGCACATGAATTTCTGACAACGTTAACACAATCACAGAGAGAAATGTGTGTGTGTTGAAACATGCGAGCCTCCCTCCCAGACAGCTCACTCGGTGCAGTATCTTCCATTATGTCATCGTACTAAATTATATACACCACGAGCCACGATAATGTCGTTAAAAGCGATGTGAAGTCTCTCTTGCTCCCCATTTCCCCATCTCTCCATCTCTTCCCTCTCTCGCTCACTATCTTATGTCTCCTCGGTCCTCTTATTGCCTCATCTCTCCTTTACTCTCCTAATCTCCCATTCGCTCTTTTAGCCATATCCTCTCCTTTCACCACACTGTACATCATTCCCTTCCTCGTCTCTCCTTTCAATTCCCTTGTGCTTTCATGGCATGACAATACTGCTGAGGTTACTATAGCAAATTTATGCGGAAACCGTGATCCATATCAACTCAGACGAAGCAATGGAATGTGTCTAAAATCAAAAAAAATAAAAGTGATTTTGACTTCCACGCAACCAAATTATGCTACAAAAAGGGAGCGTTGGAGTAAAGCCTCGGATTAGAGAGTTTCCAACAGACTGGAGAGACACAGACGCCAAGTGACAGAGGTTGGGAGACTCAACTCTAACGCTGTCAGAGTATCTTAACCAACGCAGTTCATATATGACTCTCAGTGGGTTTCGGAGCTGACGGATTCAACTGGGAAACACACGCAAACACAATCCCTAAATCACAAAACAACCCTGTAGCTTGAAAGGAGTTAGAGGATCTGCCATAAATCCCTGTCTTGGAAAAATGACGGAGATGAAGGGGGGAAGAGACGGCCTCAGAGGAGCCAACACCAGGCATCTGATTTCTACAACACAAAACCTCCTCTAAGTAATTAAGCCTCCCAGGTGACTAATGGACTCCGCTCAGACGGCGTGCGACTGTCAAGCGAGCCTTTAAGTTAAGAAAAGATCCAGTTCTTCGAGATCCAGTGTTAGGTGAATATATGGACACGAGATACTTTGAAATTAGAATATACTGCGAAGTGATTAAAATAACGGCATTGAAACACTGAAACATTGAATGAGTGAGACAGTTTCGAAAAGGATTTTTTTTCTCAATATTGTGACTATACCGCCCAAACGTAAATAGCATAGAGTGTGTGCTCTTTTTCTTGCCACTACGCTCTCTCTTTCACACACACACAGCACACTTGAAAACAGTTGATTGAGGACATGATTACACCTTTGTTGAAGCTACCACAACAACATTTAGTTTCGACCTTCATACTGTTGGAAATGTTGAGAGAGGTGGAGAGGTTTCACACTCCACTTGCAGAACTATACTTAGCATTTCTGTCATCTCTTGACACACTGAAAAGCAGGAGATGAGAGGCAGCTGAGAGAGGTGTCATATTTTAATTTGTTTTCTCTGTGGGAAATGAAACAATCATAGCAGTCAGCTGAATGTGAGCACACAGAAACACACAAGCGCGTGTGGGTGAACGACCGGCTCATACACACCCACACATTCAGCACACACACTAGCACATCCACCACCGAACATATCCCAAATCGAATGCTGGAGAGGTAAAAAAAAAAAAAAAAAAAAGGATTATGTGGCCATGATTTTGTGTTTTGAAATTAAGATCTTTTCCCCCATGTGACGCCTGAGTGAACGAGGAAAAATAAGAGCTTTGAAAGTAACATTTTTAAAACAGAAAAACTTTATCTACAACTTAAAGTAAATTTGTGATAGTTGAAAAAAAGAAAAGTTGGGAAATATGCTTATTTGCTTTCTTGTTTAATTTTAGATGAGAAGCTTAGCTTAGCATAAAGACTGGAAACAGGGGGAAAGAGCTAGCCTTGCTCTGTCCAAGGTAAGACTATCTGCCTACTACCGCCTCTAAAACTCAATAATTAAGACATTATATCTTGTTTGTTTATCCGTACAAAAAGCAAAGTGTATAAACTACACATTGTGTGTTTATGTGGGATTAGGTTATTGACCATTTCTTGGCCGGGAGCAGGGACTTCAAGTCCCGGCCAAAAAAGAAAGTCTGCTACTTAAACCCCAGATTGTTTTTACTTTTTGGACAGAGCTGACCAGCAGTTTTAAGTCTTTATGCTAAGCTAAGCGTAAAACATATCAGAAAATAATGAAAAATAGCCATCATGAGTTCGCTTAGCCCAAAGTGGCATCTTAAAAAGTTTTGTTTTGTCCAACCCCATTTGCCATTCACAATGATATTAAACAGAGAAAATGAGCAAATCATCATATTTCGAGAACCTAGAACCAGCAAATGTTTGGCATAGTTGATTGATAAAGGCCTTAAACAATGAATTCTCATTATATTGTATTGTATTATACATATTCTTTAGAACTTCTCCTGGAAATCACTCTGGCTTGTTTTAATAGTGTCCTAATAAATCCTTCTTTTTTTTTTCAAGTCTAATTTTTCTGTGTCATTGCAGATAAATAGAAAATAAATAACTATGCGAGAGCGGCAGCATGTTATAGGTATTTAAAAAATCATTTGGAAAGCTGGAATTCATATTAAGCTCCCAGAAGACATTAACTAGAGACGGAGTCATTATGTGGATGAGTTTTAATCCATTTCAAAAGGGGAAGAAAATAGAGAAGCTGGGAGACGATTTTACAACAGCAGATGGATGAGAAAGAGAGCTTACACAGAGTGACGGAGAGGGAGATGGAGCGAGATGGTGGCAGTACCTGAGCGGCTCCTTGATGTATCTCCATTCTTAAATAATGATATGAATATTTCGTTGAAGTGGCCCTAACTTTGAGCTGGAAATCACTGCGAGTCCCTGCAATTTTAAAGCCCTGGGGCTTCAATTATTCAAGTATCATTCCTTTAACAATATTTTTCCATCACAGGGCAATTTAGCCAGGTAGTTCTGCCTCGTCTGCCTCTGAAAGCACTCATCGCAGCGTGTGAGGAGAGGAACACATCCACATCTAGGACAGAGACACCCACCGCTAGAGCAGGAGGGAACAAAGACAGCAAGGAGTGAGAGGAAGAAGGGGGAGGAAAAGTGGACGATTTCATTTTCAAATAGTATAAACGGAATTCAGTCATCCGTTTTTTCCATGTGACTGACAACGCAAACACTCGCTCTGGTCTCCTCTTGTGTTTGGAGTGTCATAATTACCTACTTTATTTTTGGATAATTTATGGTCCAATACGTAAGAAACTGGATTTGTGGACTGAGCAGGGGTTAAATTCAGTGCAGATAATGACAACAAAAAAAAAAGAAAAAGAAAAGAGGAGAAACCACTGAAATCTAAATAAGCTGCAGAAATCCCAGTTGAAGATAAAAGAGCTGAAACACAAGTGAACACTTTCAGCTACACAGTTTGCCCAGAGCAAGATCCCCCGAGGTGCAGAGCAGAGATCAGAGACACCACACGAACAACCTGTCTGGCAAACAGTGTGTGTGTGTGTGTGTGTGTGTGTGTGTGTGTGTGTGTGTGTGTG
>CALSCE010010956.1:13636498-13701464 GCA_943593645.1 Bovichtus variegatus
TGTGTGTGTGTGTGTGTGTGTGTGTGTGTGTGTGTGTGTGTGTGTGTAGAGAGAAATAATGTGAATAAGCGCACCCTTTACCTGAAGAAGTCACCATCTGGGGGATAGCATCCTCGACTGTGCTGCAAAGCCCCCTGGGAAAGTAAAACAAAGACATGACATCAGTTGTAACAGTGATGGCAGGAGACACCTCAGGCCCCAGCAGTGATGTGGTCAGCACTGCAGATACACAAAGATGAGCGTTCTTGTTTGTTTGTTTGTTTGCGCGGGGGGGGTTCGGATGGACCCGTCTTTCATTCACATCATAAATGAATTCATTAAATGGCTTTCATATCAATTATCACTCCTGCTCATTATTACATAGAAGGAATTGGATTGTTAATGATACTTTTGTACACCATGCATGTCGTAACATGTAGGATATCTAACATAGGCTAGATCACATTAAATCAGTATAAAAGTGTCATTAATCATGCAGGATAAAATACAGATTTTATGGTGATTCATTCCCGCAAACTCTAGAAATTCATTTGATACATTCTTTTTCTTTCCATTTCTCTTTTAGTATCATGCAAACAGCATACAGTGTGTTGAACTACCATAAACATGAAATACAATGGAAGATTAATCAATTTTATATCGATTTATCCAACTGTGCAGATGATGTTACTAATTCTGGATATACATCAGTGCAAGTATTGTGAAACTACAGTATATGCGACCTCCAGCAAGATGAAGACGTGAATGAATACTTTTCTGAAATAAACATATCTGATGTTTTAACTGAATGGGCGGCTGGAGGTCAATTTGGCAGCTGTTACATCGCTGATTAGCATCATTTCTACTTAATTAGGCGGATAAATTGATATGCAGAGCCGTTAAGTGGCGCGCGGATGATTGTAAAGCCTTACCTTTCAGATTGAATGAAATCTCAGCAACCTGTTTGAGAGACAGTTTCTTTTTTTTTTTTTTCTTTTCCCCCTTTTTTTTTTTTTTTTTTTTTTTTTTTTTTTAAGTGCGGGTGATCCACTATCGTACACGGTTCCGCACACAATAAAGTCCGGTGATTTCCTCTCCAGCACCGGTCATCAAAGACGCTCGGAGCCCCCCTGCGCTCGCGCTACAACCGGAACCATCACGTCATTATCCGCCGTCGGTTATCCCTTCTTTCCCCCCGGTTCACTCACAGCCAGGTGCCAGTGAGGGCCTGTGGGAAATCTCATGGCATCCTCCTCCTCTGTAAAGCGCTGGAGACGGATGAGACGAGGCGGCAGTCCGGCTGCTGAGTGTCATCGCTCGGCATGGCTGCGTCCTCAGCGCGGCTCCCGGGGGGCGGTTTGGCACCCGCTGCCGCCGGTCCCGGTGGGGCGGGGTGGGAAAAGCAGCGGTGGGAGCGACAGTGTCAGCTTTACACCGTGTGATATCACTTTACCGGGAGGATGGGAGGGGGTGGTGGTGGTGTGGACACAGGGGGTCGCCACCATCCTGAGATGAAAGCGTAAAGCTGGTGGAATATCTCGGTGGTTTGAACAGTGGTGATGGAGCTGCCCTTTGTTGAAGGACCACATTTTACATCCAAAGCCTTGATCGCTCTACTGAATAAAGTAATTACTATTGCTTTACTCTGCAATCGGAACTTGCAACGAGCCACCTGTCTCAGTAAATTTCATGAGGCTGAAAAGAATGGTGGCAAATCTCACAGGCTGCCTACCTAATTTCATGCAAATCCTTTTTTATTCCCTGCGTTTTTGAGATATCTCGACAGAAAAGGAGAAGAAAAAAAAAAACCTCGGTGAAGCAAAAAAACTCTTCTCAAGTGAAGGTAGTAGTGGGAAATAGAAAAGTTTAAGTAGGCTACTTTTAACGTTTTGCTTTATTTTTTTTTATTTTTATTTTTTTTAAAGATACAAAGTTAATTTTAGATAGGCCTATACGAAACCCCTATGTGTATGGGATCTTACAGCTACAACTTCAAAATGAGAGTTAAAAGTAAGCAAGTCAGCTTAGAAATGGAAAAGTTAAAGCCACTGAGAACCAGGCTCTCTTTTGAAAGAGTGTTACACAAAACAGCTGTAGTAACAACATGAAGACTACTTACATTCAGTCTTGAGTAAAAGTACAACTATACTTAAGCATTGAAATACAACTCTTTTTAAAGGTTTGTTGATCGCTGGTTATTATATTTTTTTGCTGCTTGTTTGCTGCTCCAGTTTTCAGGCATGTTTATAAGAATGTGTTGGGTTGACTGGATGTGTAAAAATCTCTCTTGCAGATGTTTATCTTGCACTTTGTCTTTTTATGTTTTTAGCTACAGTACTCAGGAAAATATGCTCCAATGCACCATTTGACCTCTGACCTTCTAGAAAAATAGCGTTTATTTGCATTAACAACTGCAGACTTGAGAGACAGCAAAAGCCCTTTTATCAATGAGTTATTTCAAATATAAAATTGTAGATACTATTTTAACTTCAGCTGCTAAAAGTCATGACCCGTTAATGACTTTATTATTTTCATATACCTTTAACGCTTAGAAACTCGTGAGCATTTATTAATGACTTCTTAATGTTTTCCTGACGGACACCTGGCAACTGAAAAATGTATCTTATTAGTAGTAGATAACTGATCCACAACATAAGTAAATGATGCTTTGATCATTTATAAAGCCAATAGGGTTGTTTTTTTTTTTAAGCGTTTGTAAGGTTCCCTTATAAGAAATTGGTAATATGAAGAAAATAGATTGATTTCACTATAAATTGATGGTAAACAATGTTCACGCTGTTAAGACAGGAACTGACATCTCAGGTAAGTGCACCTTAAAAACACACTCAGGTCTGTGTCTCTTAAAGATAAGAGGTCAGTGACCTCACAAAAGGTGATTCAAATAAGTGAGTAAAGTCTCAAAGGAAAACCTTTTGGGCGAGTGCAGGCTGCTGTCCATGGTGCTGAAGTTCACAATGAGAAAAGGGCAAACACAAGGACAATCATCTCTTTAGCTCAGATACATGTAACTAAAGGATTATTTTTTAAAATCTTTGTTACAATATATCTTCATCTTTCTAATACCCTAAAGCAGCTGGAGCCAACCATCTCAAACTGCTCCTGCAAACAAGATCCATCTTGACCAGAATACCCATATAATGAGGAGATTATTCCTGGCTACATTTGTTTAAGTATAATCTTGATCCAGAAGGAAAAAAAAAAGGCTCATCTGTTAAGCATTTCTCTGCCTCTGAGTGTCTCTGGCTAAGTTAAGCTAGCTTTGTAGCAGGGGGCTGATGAAGGCAGGCCAGTGGGGAGCTCCAAGATTACTGCTCAAATTGAATAAAGGAGTCGACACATTACAGCAGCTTAGATGATACACCCCACTGCACTGGTTCATTTAAAACCAGCACAATGTTATACACGGCACACAGAAACACACACAAACAGCACGCGGAAACCTGGCCAGCCACTCTCTTTAACATAGTCTTTTCCTCCATTTACCTTTCCTCTCATTTGCTCTCTGCTAAACACACACACACACACACGCACACACAAAACGACTCACAACCACTCAGCATGGCCCCTGTCTCATGACTTGAGTTCATTACTGCCTTGGCAGGGTTCCTCAGATGAAATTAGAATGACAACAGGAATGACACAGAGTGTAGCAGTGGAAAGTTTACACAGGGTGAAGTTGAGAACCTGTGTGTGTGTGTGCACGCTGAACAAATCTAATCTGCTCTGATTCATGGGCAGGCTTGTCTGCATGCATTTGTGATACACTTCCTCTTTGCGTATGTGCTCAGTCTAAGATATGGAGACAGAGAGCGAATGAGAGAATGGCTTCTGACAGTAGAACACAGCTTGAGCACAACTCTCAGGGACAAAGTCACAAAGGCTTCCTTAGCAGGGCCATCAGTTAGTGTTGACAGCGCATGCTTAACTCATTTACTCGCAATACTACTTGTGACACTGTTAAATACTCCAAAGGCTGAATTATGACTTCCCGATCCTAAGAAGTGCTGAGACACTGCTGTTCGCTGTTGCACAGGCAGACAATGTGGGGAGGCAAAAATCTAATTTTCATGAAAAGCACAGATCACAGCAGGGGATGTATGGATGAGCTGTGCATTGCTTCTTCTTTTTTTTTTTTCCTTATTTGTGTGTATTATTATTTTTTTTACTTTCATTCTCTTTGTGTATAATAAACAGAGATAAACCCAGGCCACCAGTTTGGTCCAGAGCGATATCTCTCTTCAAGTATTGGCTGGTTTGGCTTGACATTTTGTACAGATATTCATGTTCCCCAGAGGATGAATCCTACTAACTGTGATGATCCCCTGACCTATCCTGTAGCGCCACCATGAGGTTGGGATGTGTATTTTGAACAAAATGCTCAAGCGCAGCTTCACGGAGCGCTATGAATTATTTATTGCCAGCAACAGGCAACTTCGTCTTCTGCAATCCAGTGAGGAATGACGAGGAGGAGGATATAGCTATAGTAAATGTGGTTATACTAGTAAAAACACGAGATGATTTATTTCTCAATCAACCCTTTCTTTTATACAGCACTTCTACAGAAGGATTAATCTAATGGAAATATCACATGAAAAAAGGCTTCACCTCTGAAGTAACTAAATGGGTTTACTAGAGCTCTAACAGTCCAAGAAGGCCAAATAGTCTTCAAAAATGTTTGTATTAACACCAAAATAGTCCAGTGCCTTCTATGTCCTCGGAGTTTACCAGATTAAAACATTAGTAAACTGTTAAGGGAAATCCTGGAGTGCAGAGTGTGAAAACAAACTTCAAAAAGGAACTGTACACGATTCCTCTTTAAGGATGTTTTTTTTTGGATTGTACTACACACAGGTGCAGTGTACAGGCAGTGCAAGGAGGGCTGCAGCTTTCCTGACGCTATAGTGTTTCTCTGTTCCTTCATATTCACAGAATCCATTTTGTCCATCAAAAGTGCAGTGTTTTTGGTTTGGTGTGCACTGTAGGCCAAGTGTCCTTTCCTTAATATCCTGTATTCTCCACAGAGGAGATTAAGGCAGCTGATCAAGCAGGGAGGCACAGCAGCTCAGATCACGATAAACTGAAAGCTAATTAAATCGGGTTGTCATCACCAAGAAAGCTCTGTGGGACTGTACAGTACTGCAAATTGCTACCATATACCCAGAACTTGTCAAGTGAATTCCACATTGTATCATTAAGGAGAGTAACACCACCATCAATCCCACCAAAAGGTTTTACTTCTTTTTAGCTGGGTTCCCTTTAATGTTTCTCTTAATTTTGTACTGTATAATTAATGCTGAAAAGCACATTATGAGTCCAGTTCTCTTCTTTCATTTTTACTATGCAGCATACTATGTTCTCTTAGCAAAAGAAAAACATTTAAATGTCATCCTCAACTAACATTATTTCCAGATTCTATCCCCGTAAAAAGACTTCCATTGAAACCAAAAAATCTGAATTATATACAATATGTATATATTTTTTCAGTGTTCATTTCCAGCTGTGACACAATTACAATGTATGACCAAAAGTATGTTGACATCCCAAACCACGTACGTTTCTGTATCGCTAGCTTAACCTGATCCCAAATCCTCCTAAGTCCTCAAACCAACCGCTACGGGACTCATCATTTTAGCGGGAAGGTTTGCTATTGGTTCACTCTAAAAAATCTAAAAACAGAGTATATGCTGCCAGCTAACGTTACCAGCCCAGGACCAACCGGCAGAAAGACAAAGCTAGCGGATAGCTAGCGAACACAGTTTGTTTTTTTAGCTAACACTAACCCAAATGCTAGATATATTTTTCCTCAGGAGTTACGTTAAAACAGAGCTAATAGAAGAGTGAATATTGGACTTACATCCACCATGTGGCCAAGAAACGAGCCTCAAAAAAGAATGCCAATGTTGCCATGTGACTTCTGGACGCATCAATAAGCAACTGTGGTTGTTCACCATATTAGCTTAAATGTCAAAACTTGTGTTTACAGCTCGTTTCTGCTGCCAGAAATACGTCATTGCAAGTTTAAGGTAAAAAGGTAAATATTTTAGAAAATAGTGCGATTTTGTGGCAAGGCCTTTTCTTCCCCGATTGAAATTTGTCAATCCCCCTTGTGATAAACTTGAAAGCTGACTGCGAGGCCGGCCTTAACGCCTAACATCAGCGTTAGACCTCACATAATGCTCTTGTGGCGGAACGAGAGCAACGTCCTGCAGCCAGGTTCCACAATCTTGTGGAAAGCCTCCCCTGAAGGTTAGGTTGGTAAAGCAGAAGTTTATTTCACATGGTTTTAGAATGAGATGTATACTTTTGGCCACACAGAGTACCTGCAGTACACACCACACCTTTTATGCGGACAAGCTGGTTTGCCACCCATCGTACAGCTGACACAGTTATCACTTCATGTGAGGCTACTGCAGGTGAAGACTTTACCACAGTATGAGGCTTCCCTGTGGGCATATTAGTCAATTCTGTTAACACGCTCTGCTGTGCTGGGCTCTGGATTAGTTTTTAATTGCATTCGAAAGTGCAGCGTGTCACCAAGCCCAACACAATATCACCTGCAACAACCTTTTCCTCAGGGAGAAGGTAGAGAGTCTGTGAGTAATGTACAATCTAGACATGAATTAAACCTGTGTAAATCAAACGGCTGACCCCATGCCGAGTCACAAGCAAGCAAACGCTGTAAAAAAAAAAAAAAAAAAAAAAAGACCTCGCTATTCGTCACACAGCGGATTCTAGCAATGTTCGGTCATCTATGATGTTTGTGTTGGTTAATGTGATGCGCGTGCCGAGAAAATTGCATGTGTGTGTCAGGTAAGCTGACAATTAGAGAAAAGACAAATGTACAATATGTCCAAATAGTGTAAATGTAAAATTCCATGCACCTATAGTATGACCTGGTAGAAAGAAAATTACAAAAAATCGAATCAACTCCACTAACATGTCTTAACATTTCACACGTCTGAGAGTACTTTTTCTACTTGTGTGTTTTCTATAGTCAGCACGTTGCTTAATTCATTCACTCATCACTCGTCAATTTATTCTCTTTGCAGTTGTACACCATGGCATGATCCAGGTCAGCTTATAACAGCAGTGAACAGCAGGGCTTGAAATCTAGAACTCGATCACTCGAATACACACATCTGGAGTTCAAAGAGGTTAGCGTTTCTGCAGTTTTCACAGTTGATTTGCGTTTTTAAACGGTATTAGACTCTGTCTGGAGCACAACACTAACAGTGGAAAAGACTGGGATTCTGAATTGTAATAACAGCAGAGCTCAGGGAAGCATATAAATGAAAATTTGATTCAAAAAAGATTTTCAGTCAGTGTGGGTTAGAGCAATAGATAGATTGCCCCTATACTCTCAGTGTATGCGGATATAAAATAATTGAGTGAGAAAGCAGAATAAAAGATCACTTGGCTAAAAGAAAGTTATCATCACTTCTAGGCTTTTTGCCTAAACACACAGTGTGGGTAAAAACTACAGCTAACCTCCAGAGGCAGAATCCAGGTCCAGAGAGGAGCCGAAGCTATTTCAACCTTCTTTCACCTCCACATATTAAGTGCCTGCATCTCTAATAAGGCAGAGTCCCCGAACGTGGCTCAGTGAGCAGCAAAGCACAGCCATCTGTCTGTCTCACAGTCTGAGCAGAAGTTTATTCGAGTATCTTGTGGTAGGGGAAGAGCGGCAGGCCTGCGATGAAGGCAGGGATGTCCATGATGGCTACGGTACCGGCCATCTTGGGTGAGGCAGGAAGGAAGGTGAGCTTGGACACCTCGCCGTAGGTAGAGCCACTTAAATCCTCCTCTTTGCCCTCTTCTCCTTCTTGTTTCTTACCACCACCCTCCTCATCCTTCTCTTCCGCTCCAAATCCCACCACCTTTAGGAGACAGGGATACATTTTAATGTGTTGCTAGTTGCACACAAAATTAAAAAAAAAGGACAAAGAAAAACACCCTTCTCTTTTGGCTGTTAAAAATGCACCCTTATACAAACATAAAGTTATCGCTTACGTGCACGCTGAGCTTGCGACTGCTCTGTCCTCGATGTTCTTTGAACCAGGACACCAGCTCATCCCTGGTCATCTGCTTCAGAGCGTCGATCTAAAAACACAAAGAAACACTGAGCGGGCTGAACAACAGGTGCCACACGTTGAACATTTGTTTTATATTACCAAGATTACTGCATCACTGTGTGAAAGGCGTCCATCAAAGTGAAGATTTATCACCCAGCCTTTTAGTCCATTTACTTTGTTTGTTTGAAATGCTTTTATTGTGAAGCATCATTTACCAAGGTAACAAAACATGGTATGGCATGTTTATTTTCCATACGAAAAAACATAATGTCAAAATACATACAATAGGAAGAACACATATAGGAAAAATAATACAATAACAATAATAATTAAATAATTATCTACAAAAAAAAAAAAAAAGGTGAGAATAATACTTTTATAACTTTACCTGCAAAATGTTCTTGCTTATATATCAAAGAAAAGCACAAAACCTCTAATCCATAACCAGCCTCACTTCCATATCTACACCCAACTGGAGTGAAGATACGGTTCCTTCTGCAAGACTAAAAGGCTAGATTTTCTCAAAACGTTTTCACTCGTCTTTAATGATAAAATCAGATTCTCTCGAGGTTAAGTGCGTCCATCAGTTCTGTGAGCCATAGTTTCAATGTTGGAACTTCTTTCCTTGTCCAAAATAATATAATACGTTTTATAGTCCAGCAAGCATCGTTGTGCCAGTTTTATTTTCCTTACATCTCAGAATTATTAAAGTTCGGTCTATCTGAACATTCATCACCTTTGACAAAAAAAAACAAAAAAAACATGACAAGATATAAATCCAGTAACCTTGTGTTTTCGAACAAAGAGCGTAGCTGTGAAGTAAATTATCTTTCTCTGAGTCACATTTTTCAAACAAGGGAGAGGCCTCTCGAAAAAAAATAAATGCAATTTCTCTTTGGAATAATGTAATCCGTGTATGATTTTAAACTGTATTAAACAGTGACATGCATTTATAGAACATATATATGAATGTGAATATAACCTAGACTTTATGGCTCATTTAATGGATGGCTCAGTCTCACTACTTCTATCAAATCAGTTTGCAGCAGCAGGTAGCAGGTAAAAGCTCAGATAAACCCACTGTGCAGGAGCAAATGGTAGATGGACACAATTTCTGGCTGGTAGAAACAAAAATTGAGCATCTGGCAGATAAAGAGGCAGATATTTCCCTCAGGAGTTTATGGAGACCAAAACCAAAGCTAAGGGGAAAGTAAGTATTGGACTTACATTCAGAAGGTAGGATGGCAATGTTGCCTAGTGTCTACTGCATGTGTGTAAAATTAGCAGTTAACTACCACCTTGCCAGTAGATATTAAAAACAAGATAATATGTTGATGTTTATGTACTTTTTTACCCTATAGTGGACAAGACTAAATTAATGGCGATGTAACATACTTTAAGCTGGGAGAGGCAGTTTATTTGTGGCATTATTGAGGGAAAAAACTCCATAATAACCCTATTAGCATATTGTAATACAAGAGTTATCCCAGGATATGTTGCCTTCTGGAAAGGCAAAAATAAAACCCAGCAGAAACCCTTCTCCACCTTCTCTGCCCTCTATGTCCTCCGTGCATTTCACTTGGAACTAGGGTTCACATTTATTTTGTGTGTTTGATATGATATGGTAAAGTTGGGGCAAATTGTAAAGAACAAGGCACATATGACCAACTCATAACAGATTTAGTCAGAGAATGCAGTAATATCTAACAGCAAATAGAATAATGCCATATGTAAAAGTTTCTGTTAATTTAACTGTTATAAAAAGGTCAGTGGTAAAGATTAAAGTTAAATTGGAAGTAAGGGAATACAATTAAGAATCAATACATGGTCCCCAAAAGAGGATGCATTTAATTGTCTATTAACAATGACTGTGTGTGTGTGTGTGTGCGCGAGTGTGTGTGCATTGTCCTCACCTCTCTGTTGAGCCTGTCAAAGACAAACTGCTGTGTAACCACCTCAGCCCAGTTCCTGTCTACCTCTTCCCCGAGGTGTGTGTCCTCACACTCCTTCAGCTTAACTAAAGCAGTCACCTGTACAAAACGCAGGATTATTTGAACATTTTAAAAGGGCAATAGCAGATCTGAGTGTGCAGCTGGGTCTTACATCGTCAGGAAATGTGTTATTAATCCACTAAAGTAACTTGAAAAGAAGCTTTTGACATTTCTAAAACTTTTTTTTTTTGTTTTTTTATCATTTGCTGTAACTTTCTTCTTTTGCATAACAAAGGGGGATCTCACAAATACACAAAATAATACAGACAGAGACAGACAGACAGACAGACAGACAGACAGACAGACAGACAGACAGACAGACAGACAGACAGACAGAGACAGACAGAGACAGACAGACAGACACACACACACACACACACACCTGAGTATTAAAGGCCTCCTCAGTCAGCGAATTGAGCGTCTCCCCAAATGAAGCCAAAAACTCTTCAATCTTTAACTCCACCAGCTCGGTACTGAGAGAAAAAAGTTCATGAGAGGTAAGAGATGTATTAAAGGCTATAGGGTGTATTTGATTCCTCGAGTCATTTATCAGTTCCACCCGCTTCTCTCTTTCCAGGGCCAGATAGATAAATTGTAGTTTGGGTGAACAGTAAGATAAATTATACCTTGGTTTTGGGAAAAGCGGTTAAGATAAATCGTATCTTGCTTTGGGGCAAATGAAAGGTTACGATTGTGTTGCAGACTCACTTGAACTTCGTGGCCTGTGTTTCCACGGTGACAGAGAAACCCAGAACGCCCGAGGTGTTTCTGCAGGTGGGGTAGACATGGTACCTGCAGAGGGAGACATTAAACAAGACAGCTAGGATGAGAGATGTTGAGAAGCACATAGACGGATCAGAGACGGATCATAATACCTAGACAAGAAAGTGCGTTACATTTTGTTTTAAAGTAAAAGTCCCACCTTACTTTCTCTACTTTACACTAATCATGACAGGCAGGAACACAGAAAATGGGGATTTAAACATGTAGTAACTAACAGGAGAGACTATTTGAAATGCAGATAAATGTGAAAAGCATTGTCTCAATGTAACTGGAGAAGTTAGGCACAGGTTTGAACAAGTTGAGCACACATTTGTTCTTCTGAAAAGCTAAATACTAATAATCCCATAAAAAGACAGACATCTACGTACAAACAGAAAGCACATTCCGCGTCTTCAATTTGTACATAAAACCTATATAGTTAACATCTTTTTTTTTTTTTTTTAAGTTTAAATAAAATTTGAAAAAGTTATATTGACAATATTGTTAAAATTGACAAGTAACCATGAAAGGCCATGATGTATCAGAGTTACCATTACTCTATTAATTATGTACCCTTGACTTGAATATATATGCAAAAAGGTCATTTATCATAAGCATGATGTGTTTCACAAAAGACACATAAAAAAAAATAAACAGAAACTACATAACTACACTCACCCAAGAGTCTCTTTGGTCCGGAGGAAGTCAAAGCAGGGTTCCTCCATGTGCATCTAAAAAAACAACAACAACAACTCAGTCAAGCACAGTGGAATGACAAAGAATAAAAAAAACTGATGTGGAAAAATAAACGCACCACCAACAGTTCCATCAGTGTGTGTTCCCTCAGGAGCTTGAGGCCAGACTAGATACGAAGAAGAAAGAAAGAACAAAGTGTGCATGAAACAAATGATGCTATATTGGAATATGTTCTCATGAACTGCAGATGTGCTTGTACCTGGTAGTAAACAGTGACCTCAGAGTTGGCGTCTCCCTTATTGAGTGCTTTGACCTTACAGATGTGCTGCTGCATGGGGAGCTCCACCACTCTGAACATCACCGGCACCTCTGCTGGCAGCTTGGAGAACTGCAACTTACTGCCAGAGGTAAAAAAAAAAAAAAAAAAAGAAAAAAAGAAAAAAGAAAAAAGGAGGGCCAAACAGGAGGAAGAGATGATGAAGGAAAGGGGAAAGAGAAGAAAAAAGGTGAGGAAGGAAGAAAGGAGGGAATAAAAAGGAAAAAGCATAAGTGAAGGAGGTTAAAAGGGAATCATGGAGTGAACAACTGAAGCTAATGAAAATAACTGTGTATGGCGGCAAACTAATCCATGTGATTGTATAGTATTGGTGTTTTCATTAGGGAGTGCATTCAGTGTAATAACTGGCTTACTCTGTGACATACTGCAGGAACTGCTCTGACTCCTGTGGAGAAAATACAATAAAAGGATAATGAACAGGTAGAGATAAGAGCGAGGAGAGGGAATCAGCAAAACATGAAAACAATGTCAAGCACACTCGGAATCAATTGACGCAAGTAGAGCGATGAACACTAACTGATTCATTAGCTAATCAGCTAATTTCATTGTTAATCAATCTACTTGTCTGTGTGCTGCCTGCCAACCACTCACAGCGCTGCTAAAGTTGCCCTGCACTAGTCCCTCTGCGTACAGCTCGGCCCTTAAAATGCGGCTGAAGTCCATCAGCTCGTCGCTGGTCAGACCGGACGTCAGAGCCTGATACTTGTCCACCATGGACCAGCGAGAGTGCTCCAAGATCAGCAACCGCACGTCCCTGAGAAAGAGGGGAGGAGAGGGAGAGGGAGAGGGAGAGAGGTGGGGGGAGGACAAGAGCAGGAGGGTTTTCCCCATTCAGGGACGTCACACATTTCGCCACTAGAAGGCATCATAGACTTGAAGAAGAGTCAGAAAGTAAGTTAGAGATGACAGAAGATAAACAACTCACTTGCCGAGTTTCTCAGGTTTGATGAGGATGTTGAAGTAGGCTTTCTTGAGCTGCTCTGTGAACATGCTGAACACGTCAGGGGAGGCAGAGAAGTCCGCCAGGTGGTCAACGATCAGGTGGAAGAGCAGCTAAAGAGAGAGAAACGCAGGCAGACAAGATGAAGAATCACCAACAATATCCTCATGCATGACAACTGTACAAACACATCTGTGTGTGCATGCTGACTGTCTGTTTAAAAGTGGTTTCAGACTTAAGTAGCAAGGGCAGCTGTATAAAATCATGTCTTAAAAGGAAGAGTTCAACAGGGAAATATGCTCATTTTCTTTTTTGCCAAGATTTAAACGAGAAGATTGATGACAGTCTGATGTTTGACAATGTTAACAATCTTCTCATCTTACTGAGAAAGCATATTCCCCAAAATGTGGAACCACTCCTTAAATGCTTTGTAGATCACCATAAAGCCAATAATGAGACCAACACATCTCAGAGGGAGAATATCCTCCATCCAAAATGCACAGTATTTCTTATTAAGGGAAAATGATGATCGTCTGTGCCTAATATGATGATCTATAAAGCTTTAATTAACGATTAATTACCATTAATAAAAATGTTTTTTTTTTTTACCACTAGACAAAAAAGGTAAATTCTATGCATATAATCGTATCTATATCCGTTCATGTGTGTGTGTGTGTGTGTGTGTGTGTGTGTGGTTTCTCCAGATGGAGTCACTCACAGGCAGTTTGTGGTTAAATCCTTTAACCTTGATGACCAGGCCGTGTTCACCGGACACCAGTTTATATTCCAGCTGGGCCACTTCAGCCTCATAGGCCGGCTCGGCAAGGTTGTGGCCGAGGATGTTGACCAGCAGGTCAAACAAGACGACACTGTAGGACAGGGGTAGTGATGGAGGGAGGGAGAAAAAGACGGGGAGGAATTTAGGGAGTAAGGAGTAAGGAGAAACAAAACAAAGAAAGGAGGAAAGTGAAGTAAAGCAAGAGGGAGATTGAGAATAAAAATCAACGCAGTCAAGAAAAGAGAAGGCAACACAAGAGTGAGGAGTAGGGACAGAGGAAGGAAAGGGGAAGATAAGAGCAAGGTGGAAGAAGAAATAAAAGCGAGAGAGAGAGAGCGAGAGAGAGAGAAACAGGCAATGAAAGAAAGAGGTGTTAATTAGTGTTAAAGGAAAAAAATTCTTATTTTACTACTATTTATATATTACTATTACTTATATTGCTATTTTCACAAGGCAATGTTTGAGCCTGAACTTACTTCTTAGCAGATTGCTGGATTACAGGAGAGATTAGGTGGAATCGGACGTAGGCTGCAGCAGGAAAAAAAAAAAAGAAAAAAGGACAAACGAGTTTCAACGCCTCTCTAATGATATCAAAAGCCTTTGTGAAAACATCTTGCATGCTAAATGATGCACACAGTATAGGCACACACGCTCACAGATATATTTCACCTTTAGGGATTTTGAATTTGTTGTCCTTCTTGTACCACAGGCAGCCCCTGTCGCTGTCGGCTATCCGGACGGGAATGTCAGTGTCTGGGCAGTCAGACGGCTTCAGGCTGAAGTCAGTGGCTGAACAAATGCACATAAACAATAAAACATCATAGTTCTACTTGGTGCAATCTCATAAATAATGCGACAATTTCAACAATTCAATGTGTCCAGTTTGGGATAAACATGCAGCTGGTTGTCAAAACTGTAAAATATGTCCCCACCCAATAAATGATTCAATAACCCTTGGGCCAATAAGTGAAGAAGCACATTTCCTCCACATTTTATCTGAATTGGCAGTGTTGTGCTGTAGCCTTCCAAAATGTATAAACAGAGCACAATGCCAAAATGTATCAGCTCTTAAGAGCTTGGTCAGGATTGGACCAGAGGTGCCTTGTTTGAGTTAAAATCTTAAACCCTTAAAATACAAAGTGTCTCTCCGGACTGGATTTAAATGACATGAGGACCAGCGAGTTCACCATGACAGAATACATTGACCAAAATGCCCTGTTCCTTCAAGTTCGCTTAATACATCCGATTATTGTATTTGTTGGACGGATGAATGGAGAGCAAAAAGTACAAACTGCAGGAACAGGCCTTGTTCATGATTGTCGTATTGGTCACTTTTCAGATGCATGCTGGGGGTTTTGGGCCACAACAAGCCACTTTTTTTTTTTTCTTCTTTTTTTTGCCCGTACTGCAAAAAGTGTATTCCCCCACCAATGAACTTGTTTTCAGCAGGAAGGGTGAGGTCACTGTTGAGCTCCAGGTTTCCTGTCCACCGCTCCATCCGCTCCTGCTGGATGTCTGCGTGTGAAAAGAAAACATCCATTTCAGCAGTCAAAAACGCATTTTAGATTTCATGTTTGGAATTGAGTGACTTAAAAGATTTAACTCCAACAAAAATTAAATGTTGGTTTTATTTATTTAAAATGCTGTCCTAACTCTATTGTTCCCTATCTAAGAGACAGAGATAAATGTTGGCATTTCTGCTGCTGGCTGGCTGCATTATATCAGGCTGAATATCACCACACAGGGGGGAAAAGACAATGTATTCACTGAATGCCTACATTGTGGGAAGGAGCTGTAACACCGACATTTAACACACACACACACACACACATATACACACAGAGACACAGACACACACAGAAACACACCCTCCATGCTGTATTGTGTGCCAAACCACTTCTCCCGGAGGGGACACTGGCCCTCATGTTCTGGTGACAACAGCATCAGGTTGGCTTTCTCAGGGTTGAGGAGGGACAAAGCTCCACTGATCACCTACACACACACACACACACGCACACACACAAGCAAATAAAGTAAACTTTTCAGCAAAGAGAGGAGAGGGTTTTTTTTCTCCCTTTGTTCTAAATTACTTGTTTATATGAAAGCAATGTTAGCTGTCAATCACAATGCGGAGCAGCTAAACTTAACAGAAGTTACTGTCATCACAGAGAAATATGCAAAGCCACATTTGACTAACGTTTGATGCGAAATAATATTCACCAATAAAAGAGTGCACAAACAACTCCAGCAAATATATTTCTGGTATTTAAAAGGTGTTAGCTATAAAATCATTAACATAACAGACAGAAAAAGAAAATGTCTATATTTTTCCACTTTTGAGTGACCCGTTTCATTAACATCTTTATCTAAAAAAAGGAAATATAGGATTTAAGAATAAAACCCTGAACTGGTTCAATCCCCAAACTACTGAACTACTTACTTCTGGGTCGAACTCAAACATCAACTGATCTCCTGTCAGGAAGTCTTCTTTAGGGAACAGCTGCAAGTTCTCACAAATGTCCTCAACGTACTCTATAGGGTCAATCTGACAAAGAGGAAATCATTCTCACTGGTTAAGAAACACCATTACATTGCAGTTTGTCCAAAAAGCACCGAATACAGCAGCACGCGAATATTTGAGTTCTTACTTGCTCCTGGTAGTGAAACTCGTTGGCTTCAATCTTCTGAATCTCTTCATATATTCTGAATGCGTGAACAAACAGACTGAAATATTACCTTTGTGCATCGCAGACAGAAGCTCAAATGTCACAACATCAACACTCCTTAAAACGACACAACACAAAACTAAAATAATAAAAGCTATAAATGTATAAATGAGCAAAGAAACAACCAAAACACAGCCAGCACATAAACCTGTCCGGAATAATGCAACATTAACTACCTCCTACCATACAATACAATGTACCAAAAAGCCAGAATATAGAAGTTCACTTTGAGTACAATGGCAGTGCGTCTCTGTTGTGTGCGTGTGTGTGTGTGTGTGTGTGTGTGTGTGTGTGAGACTGTGTGTAAATGCCTTTGCTGTGGTCCGAGTGTCTGCAGCATCTTCAGGTACTGGAACACCAAGTGAGTCACCTGTGATACAGAAATTAGAGGTTATAACTTACCTAAAAGTGCTTTTGTTTTAATAGTTCATTACTACATTAACTTTCTGGGTAAAAATACAGTAAAATTAATATTTTTCACCATTAATGATGGAGGTTAGGAGAAACATACTGTTTTATAAACCATTACAATAACACAGATGGTTGCCAATCTTGTCGTACGGCTATTTGATTATAGTCATTAGAACAAGCTAGGACAATCCTATTGCAAAAAGGTGTCTTTATTTAAATACTAAATAGAAGGCAATGAGTCTTTATTCGTCCCCTTTTAGAGCTTCTCTGCCTTTGTGAATAAAGAGTAATAATTATTAACTGTGAACAACAGCTCTCCATCTGTTTGTCAGAGGAGAATAAAGAAGTATGTCAGAATAATTGCTATGGATGCAATGGGTGCATGTCACGGCGTATAGACAACTGTAATTGTAAAGACATGCGAGGGGTATCAATTTTTTCATGCAACTGAAAGCAAATCAAGGCTTTTCCTTTAAAAGTGCCATAAAAATAAATATTCAGTAAACAGCATCCTCAAGGCTGCAGCAGCATGTTTACAGCAGTTAGAAATGCAAGTTTGTTGACTGAAACGTTTTTATCAGAAAACCGTGTGCTCCTATTTGATGGTCGGCAACTGCCTCCTGTTTAACACAGGCATCGCCATAGCAACTGATAACACCGATGGCTGCCTTTAAATGACCCGTTATGTTCATGAAAAGCAGGACAAACAGGCCAGCTGGGTCCATACAGGGTACATGAAACTTACACGGCTACCAGTCTCTGCTGGATTGACGATGAGTGATTCTCTATGATCTGACAACAAATGATTTGTATGACACACTATGAGCTGAAGATGAATGCGTAAGCCGCTGCTTTTTTTCCTTTTCTTCCTCTGCTCAGGCCAGAGTCATAGTGTTTCCATGTAACCAAAGGAGCAAAATAATAATAATAATAATAATAATAATAATAATAATAATAATAAAAGAGAAAGAGAGTAAAAACAAGTGAGAGATTTTTCCTTACCTCGTAGAAGTTTTGGAAACCTTCATCAGTGAGAGTGATGGAGATGGAGAAGATGGAGTAAGTGGTGTTTTGGTCAAATCCAGTTTCACTGTTCCCTCCGAATAAAGCTAGGGCCCAGCACCTACAGACACCAATTAATTACAAAAACACTTATTTAAAAAATAAATAAAAAGGACTGCCAGTAAACAATTCACTCACTGCGATAAAGTGGAAAGAGAATGCACATTAAGTGCTGAAATATGTGCAGGCCAGTAAGTAGAAAATGTGTCACTTCGTGCTTCTTGATTGCAGACAATTAAACAAACACTTTTGTGGTCCTTTTGAGGCACTCAGCGCAGCTTTTTTTTTTTCTTCATTTCCCAGAATGAAGAAATAACATATCATTCTCTTATGCGTTTGTCTTCATTTAAAAAGAGGATGAAAAACAACTTGGGAGATTTAAAATGTTTTAGAGCTGGGTTATTCGTCACATCATGTCTGCTTTTATCTGCATGAAGACATGTTCTAGTGGTGTGACGATGCACTTTAACAGCTGCACTGCATTACCAAATAAGTAGAAATTATGTTGACTGCGATGGATCACACCAAGCGAGTTTTACTTTTTGGAAATTTTTCATACTGCACTGAAATGAACTGAAACCAGTGGTATAAAGTGTAGAGTATACATTTTTATTCTATATAAATGCTCTTAAACCTGCGTAAATGCTGGGATGGTCCTTTAAACTTTAAAAAGGCGCCTGATCAGTAGTGTACCAAACAGTGTGTGTGTGATGGACACACATATAGACAGACCATTCCCCAAAATGTCACTGCAGGGGACAACAATGGCCCAATTTTAAACCAGCCTCTCTGTCCTTGATGTTATGATTGCCTGAACTTAATAGAAACAACCACTCTACTGCCTCAGCAGTTTGGCTCGACTGGGAATAGAGTACACTCAAATTTCAATGTTGTCATTTATCAACAATTGAAAACAGCACACACACACACACAGTAAATAGGAATATTCTATCAAACTCTCCAAGTGGTGCTGATGGTAAAGGGACTACTGGATGGGCTCTTGGTGTTGTGGGACTACAGAGGGTTTGTCGCATCACTTTGCCACTTAGCAGCAAGAGGCTCAAATGCTCTTGTACAACCACATCCAGGGACAAGAATGTACGACTCGCATCGTCAAGTGGGCTGGCAATGTGTATAGTTTGAAGATTGGGCTCGAGCACTCGGGCTTCGCTCAGAGCTTGAAAAAAAGCCAGAGCCATGTATACCCAGCAAATTGAAGACCCTTTAATTGGGTTTTTGGAGTGCCCTCAAATCTGCAAAACAAACAGACAGAGGCAATAACACTCACTTCTTCCTGAGCACTGAGAGGATGCTTCCTGTGCCTTCATGGCCAATCAGCCAAGAGATGTAGTGGAGAGGCTTCACTCTGAAAAGAGGGGGGAAGAACATGAAAAGGAGAAACAAAAAACATTGATGCAATCCCTCTACAATCAGGGCAAAGCATGGCATCTTTGGCTGGTCCAATTCTTTTTATATGAAGAGGCTCAACTCTGGAGAAAGAAGAGAGGGACATGGAGGGGAAAAACACTTTTCATGCAATCAGGGGAAGGCATGGGCTGCTGTGGGTGGTCTAATTATGCTGCATTTATGTGCAAGTACCATATATTGTATATATACTGTATGTAGCTCACCTGTAGTATTTCTCCTGAGGGGGGAGAGCCCAGGTGATATTCAAAGCATGGACTTTCCTAACTGGGACGACTGCAAACATACAAACACACATTTAGAGAGACGCCAGGATAGAAAGATAATTTGACTTCTGCTTCATTACTGCTGCCTTGTATTTCCTCAACCTTTTTTTCCGTGTGGTCCATTAAAACAAAGCCTCTACGAGATCCTGCGACATCTCATTAGTTTGCACATTCAACCAAAAAAAGATTGCTCCATTTAAATGCTTTTTAGAGGCCTGAAGAGGTCAAATTCTAGACAAATAAAAAAAAAAAAAATAATAATAATAATAATATAAAAAAAAAAAAAAAAAAAATTTAAAAAAAGCAAAGATCAGAAGAAAGTCTGGAAAAATTTGATAAAATAATAATAATAAAAAAAAAAAAGATTAATCAGTACCTCTGTAGAGCTGGTTAAAGGCTGGTGTATCAAAGGGATCCAGCATATGAGAGAAATCTGGCTTGGACAGACCACTGTAAACACAAGAGGAGAATTATGGGAAGCAACAACTGTACTGTATGAATTACCATTGATTAAACAATACCCATATGTCACTAAACATGCCTTAAACCCACCGTTATGCTTTTTCATAATTGTAAAAATATAATTTCTTGTGTTTTTTTAGAAATCCAACAGAGCAAACATTTGTTCTACTGTAATTACAAGACAATTCATTTTTTTTTTTTTTTTTAAACCTGATAATTGAAAAAGGTAAATGAAGACATTTATAATAGTCTCCAATTATCACTTAAATTTCACGAAACTAGCACCTTTCCTCTGCAAAACACCAAGATTTTCACATAACTTTTCACATGTCTTCAGCGTGAAGAAAATGATTGAATTCATCTTAAAAGAAGTTAAAGCTAGAAAATACCTTATAAGGTCATAGATGAGATAAATGTTATCAGAACATATAGGAGCATGCTATCCTTTAATTGAAATATAAAGCATTAAAAACTGGAAGTTATGCAGTTCCACATCACAGTGATATGTCACATGTCGAGTCTCTTTTTTTTTGTTTTACTTGCCGCATACAGTGTGTCATAAAGCAAATAAAAAAAAGAAACAGCAGAAAAAACACTAAATTATTTCGACTTTAGGGAGAAATTATACCTTTCAGGTGTATGAAAAAAACAAAGTGAAGCGAGGTAAAAAAAAAAAAAAAAAGAGCTGCGAAAGCGACGGGGGAAGGCTTGACATTTAAATTTGAGCTAAGTCTCAAAGGATATTCAGAATGAATCTACATCACACCAGCACCTCATCACAGTGACTGAGAGCCTCTTCTCCTGTACTCACTTGTTCGGCACCTTGCTGAAGATCTCTCTCACCCACTTCTCCAGAGTGTCCAGCTTCTCTAAAGGACAGACCGAGTGAAGGAGGATTAATTAGAGTTGAAGTGCGTCTCAATAATTCCGGCTGAATTGGAGCACTCGGTGCAGTTTGTTTGTTCCAATGCAACTGCATTGACTACATTTAGCCCATAAAGGCTCAAACTATTAAATAGTTTTATTATTATAGATTACAGCTATAATCACATGTATAGAGGTCATCACCCTTTTTGTGTTGTATGGGAGTAATAGGAGGCTCATTCTGTTATTCTATATAGTGCTTTTAACTGTACCTGGTATAGTCATTTAAATTACACACACACAAAAGGATTTCTAGAAAAAAAGATGCATCCATGTTTTTCAGATTGATAAAAGCCTCCCTGTTTACTGAGCACTGTCCTACAGAAGGGCTATCAATACTAACAGTATCAATATGTAGTTGGGATCTGTCTCATGCGAGATTACGTTTTGAACAAATTAACTCTCCTCTTTGTGCAAACATTCTTTGCTTGAGGAAAAACACTCCCGCCCTGCGCGCAGCACGAGTTCAGATCGTGATCGAATGCTCACAGCATGATGGAAAAAGGCCAATTATTGACTATATTCTTTAATAAAACAATGCGACGCAATGAATCTTTTCAACCCAGTTTGTTTGACTGTGCTGTAAATGGATATGGAAACTGCTCAAGGAGTCTTTCCATAAATAGATACTCGTCATTTGGATTGAACAACCGGGACTCAAACCATAAAAATAACAACTTAAAGATGCTATAATCACTATTTATCCATCAGCAATCTAACAATTGACTGGGTAATGTGAACATTAACTATTGTAATGACAAACCCACAGAAAAGGTACATGCAGTTCTCTCCTCAGACCTACAGAGTGCTTAAGCGTCTTCCAGCTCATTGTTTAGGCTTTACTGCCGGCAACTTCACCGTTTTGCTTCAGTCTCACCGGTCTCATCAGGATTGTTTGCAGCTGTGGCTGTGTCACAAAAAAAGCTCATAAACCCATTGTACACCACCTGCCCAACACGAAATGGAGGACAGACAACGTTAGCTGGTGAATGTAGTGGAGCATTTAGCAGCTAAAGAGACAGAGATTTGCCTCAGGAGTTGGTGGAGACCAAAATAGAGTTAGTGCTAGAGTAAGTGTTGGACTTACATTCATTAGGTTGACACAAACACAACAGGAAATGAATGTTGTGCCATATCCAATTGATGTCTAAATAAGTACACCCCCCCAAGTAAAATGCTGCTAGTATATAAACCTTGTCTTTTCAATTGGTCCAGAAATCACACCTTTGCATCACTTTACAGTTGATTTACGAGGTGAAGACAGCAAATAATTCAGCTGATTTGTGAGGATGATTTCTCTCAGCACAAATGTCAACAGTAGTCATCAATGTGCTTGCAAACAGAAGTTAATTAGCCGTCTGATATTTTCTGTGAAACACTGAAAACACGTGTTAGATATTCTCTATCTGACTTTGTTTTGAGAAATATTGCAATTTGAGTTGATGCAGGAATGATTAACCACAGTTGGCTGAACATGGATGAATCCCTATTAGAGCTATGAGTAATTCATTTTTTTTTTATTATTATTGTCCATTAATCTACAGATAGATTTTTCAAATAATTAATTTATTGTATGAAATTATTAAAAACTATTTCATTTCTGTCAATCTACAAATAAGGCTAGTTGTTGATGTTTATCAAATGTTATAGATTTCCCTGACCTTTTGACTGCACAGCCAGAGTCATGTAGTGGGCAGAGTAGTGTTTCTTCCAGAAGGCACGCAGACGCTTATAGACATTGATCTTCTTCTTCTTTGGCTCCTGCTTCAGAGTCTGGGCATTACCTGGTGTTGTCACAAGTGAGCAATCAATTCAGCCAAACTATAAAACACTGTTAAAAAACAAACAGTTTTTCAAATGCAGGGATATCTGCAAGAAAGGAAACTTGGCGTCAGTCTCAGCACTCCTGTTTGTTATTGCTGAACATACCCCAAGGAGGCCCTGTGTGTATTATGTGTCCCAGCAGTTGTGTTTACCAACTCACCCCAGCAGAATTTGCCCATAGGGTGTCCCGGTTTGGCCAAACTGCCGAACAGCATCTCCTTCCTGTGGGAGTCCGATGGCTTAGCCAGCTGGTACTCTGACAGACCGAAAGAGAGACAGAAAAAAAAACTTGAGACGACAGAGAAAGACGGAGATCAATAGTGTGCAAAAGAGCTGTGAGAGGAGAACTCAACAATGGGGCTGATGAAAAGTTTAACTCCAAAAATAACAGCTGAAATTTAACTTCTCAGCACGCCGGAGGAGTGATGCACAGAGGCACCAGGACTCACCGCTGTCAACGGCCTCCACCTCCCTATCAATGGCGTCTCGGATCATCAGGGGGCAGATGAAGAACTGAGCCCACCTAATAGGGTGATGGCAAAGAGAAGCTATAATCAGAGGCCACATGCAGCCAGAGAGAAAGGACACAGGTCAGACAGAGGCAATCAGATGTATACAGATACACAGACAACAGCAGGATGGCGGGCGGCTGATTGAGCCTGTATTGTTTGTCTGCGTCTGTTAGTTCACCGTCCGAGTTACATATCCTGTGACTCATCAGATGAGACATGATTTTCAGCTGTTTTAACACTGTTAACTTTTATTTTTAGCATGATTTTTTGGTATTGGCAAAAATGTTATAGTATTAATACAGGGTTACAGGTTATTTGGCACGGCAAAAATCACTATAATGCACTCATAATGTCATTGCCGTCATTGTCTGGGCTGTCAATCGTGATATCAGCTGTTCTCATGAGCTGGTCACATGTATCCAATAGCACGGCCGCACAACTTTATTGTTAGCCTATCATGGACGTCTCGTTTTAAATATGAACGTACGTTCCTTCATAAAAAGAAATTTTTTTTTGACACAAACTCATTGATGGATTTATGAAAAGCTGGTGCAGCTCAATCCTGACATCCAGTCGATATCCAACAGAGTAAAAGTTAATGTTAATGTTTCCTCTGTATGAACAACAATACCAGAAAGGGTTTTTGCCACTAAGATTCGAGAGAGCTATCATCTTATAGTTGGTATGGAATAACAGTTTGGAAATATCTTAGGCGTTTACTTCCGCCTGTGTGCGAGTCTCCTGTGTGTTGTGTTATTCTGAAAAATCATCGGATGGTTCTCAAGAAGTCCACTTCTTAAGATCAACTGCTCCGAAAACAATAAAAAACTCTGATCCTCCCTCACCTGTCAAGAGCCTCTTTGAAGCTTTTCCTCTGGACGTCAAACTGGAAGACGGTCCTCTCGCAGTCGGTGGAGGCATTGTCGCTCCCGCCGTGCTTTTTGAGGAAAGCATCAAAGCCATTCTCTGAGGGGTACTTCTCACTGCCCATGAACACCACTTGGACACAATGGAAAAACAGTAGGGAGAGAGAGAGAGAGAGAGAAGAAAACAGTTGTAAATAAAAAAATAAAAAGACACTTAAAGGAAAAATCCATCACAGCATTTGCGGTTTTCTTATTTATGTGGAAAGCTGGCCTAACAGACAGTGAGGCAATATGGGTCCCGCTGAGACACAATAGAATTAGATAGCATTTCTAACATTTGGTGACAGTTTTGATGATCCTTTAAAACAGAACATTTAGGAACAATGTTCAACAATCGCATCAGTAGAGGAGACAGATATAACAAGTTCTCCACTGACAAGAGAATCAGTAGATTTGAATGCAATTCAGAAGAAATGTTGCATTTCAAGAAAAGCCAGCAACTCAAAGTTCCTAACCTAATTTGTGTTGCTTGGTAGAGGGTATGCTGGGAAATGTCAGAAATTATTAACTGAAGTAGAAGCAGACAAAACAGGTTAAGGAAAAGAGGGTACACTGAATAATTTAAAATAACAAAACAACTCCTGGTATGCATTAAATATGGTTGCTTTTCCTGATGTTTCTCTTTTCCTCCCACATTAAAAGCAGAGTTGTTTTCTTGTCCAAATCAAAAGAGTGGAAGGACATAGGGTGTTGCATGTTGTACAGACTGTGGCAATTCTTTTGATTTTGCGCTACATGAAAACATATATGCATTTCACTTGACTTGATGGGTGACAGAAAACTATGTAAGCGTTCTGTATATAAGGGTGATTTAACCATTGACAAAGAACAGATGAGAATTTCCTTTTCGAAGAAATGACTTGACCCTCTCTGGTTGACTACTCACTGTGTTCCAGAAAGTGAGCCAGGCCGGGGAGGTCACCGGGGTCGCTGAAGCTTCCCACTCCAACACACAGTGCTGCTGCAGACTGACACGGACACACACACACACACAGATATTAAAGCCTGATGTAGCTCATTCCTCTGTGGCGTAGGCCTTTGTTGTTGATTAAAAAGTAATAAACCACATGGATGAGCCAAACCATTGCACTGGGTGAAATGTTTCTTCTTAACCATGAACAGGGGCAGTGTAGTTTATTTTGAGTCATTCCCACATACTCTTTACCTTACATAACAAGAGAGCTGCAGGATCACAAGATCACACAAAATCTCGACAGGCTTCAAGGAATGCGTTTGTGTCAGCGTCCTGTTAAAGCTACCGGCAGCGAGGGGCGTGGTTTCGATGTGACGACACAAGACAACAAAACAACAATGGCGGCTCCTAAAGAGTTTAGCGTAGATGCTGCAATAGCATCAGTTGTATTTCTTCGTCGAGAGAAGAGTAAAGAACGGCACGGAAGGCTTTTTTTCTCGATGGAAAATATGTTTTTGCTCTACACAGTGATAAGCAGATGGTTCATCCAATCACTTGTCAAGTATTTTTTTGAAAGTGCCTGCCCTTTTCAAAACAGTTTTCAATGACGGCTTCTCATATGGTTCTGTGTTACAAACCATCTGGCGCACCAGGTTAACATAAACCGTCCTGCTGCTGCGAATACTCACCAGATCTGTTGCTGAAAATAGTCCCTAATAAATGCACAATTTACTCCAGTTTACAGAACATTTGTTAAAAAATTACAGTGCCCAGCCTTTTCAGAAGACTTTTTTTTAACCTTGTTTACAAATGTAACTATATACCTGTGTGTTTTTTTAAACATTTTTTATCTTCTGTAGGAACGATTGGGAATGGAGCTGAGGGCTGCAGACGGGGCTGGGAAGTTTGAAACTTTTGACAAACAAAGTAACAAATGAATTGTTTTCATGTCATTTTTTTTTTTTTTAACAATGAGAAAAATATATCCTTTAAGTAGCTCAAGCCCTGTAGGCATGGACGTTTTAGGCAAAGGTTAAAAAGTGTGTGTATTTACCAGAACTATAAATATTTTACAGTTTGTGCTAACAAACATTTTTGCATGAATCTGCTTATCTAATTTTAACACAAATTTCTTTGGCTTCAACATGACTCAAGTTTTTCCCCTCCTCTGAAACATTTAACTAGTCTGCAAAAAAAATGAAGCTCTACATTTCCCAGTGGTACCTGCTTCTCTGCATTTCCTTTCTTCTTTTTCCCCTCGTTGTCATCATCTTCACTGCCACTCTCATCGTCTTCCTCCTCAAACTCATCCTCCATTTCTTCTCCAGATTCATCGTCCTCCTCTTCCTCTTCCACTTCCTCTTCCCCATCTGACTCCTCGTCTTCGGACGCTGCTAGGCCACTGTAGTCTGAGATGAGCAGAGCTCGCAGCCCATTGTCCAACACAATGTATCTGGAGGGAGTAGAGTCAAAAGGTGGAACGGCACACAAAGGTTTAAGAAAAAGTGTTGTTTCATCGCGTTTTACAGCATTCATTGTTTTTTCTTATTCTGGGACAGGCTGTTAAATCAAATGTCTCTTTGCAGACTGCATCTCACAGCCTTTGAGACTTTCTTCTTCACAGCAAATTTCTATGTTAATGCTCCACAGAGGCCTGAGGCACTGGCGTGTGCTCATAGCATGAAATCATCCCATCAAACTACAATAATACTGTACTGATTCAGCTGGATAAGAGGCACACAATAATTTTGGGATCTGGGTTAGTGGATCTGGGTCATTTTCTTAATAACTGACTTAGAATAAAGTACAACATGGAGGAGATGTTGAGATACATTTAACAGAGCAACAGTACAATGCATAATTGAAATACTGCCACAGGTGAAAGCTTGGATATGGATTTAACTTCCTTTACCTGTACTGTTTGGGGTCACTGGGAGACTTGATGATCTCGCTGTCTCCAACATTGTCCTCTCCTCCTCCTCCTCCTCCTGCGTCCCCTGCAGCCTGGCACCCCTCCCGGGACACCGGGTCTGCATCTTCTGCTGAGGCTCCAACTTGGACCGAGCCTGAAGACTCAGACACTGGGGCGTTTCTGGATTTGTTTGTCTGCGGCATCTTTGGCAGAGATGATGAGAATTTGGCACTGCGGGCTGACAGCAAAGCGCGACCATAAACAACGGGACAGGTCCCTGTCACCGGTAATTTACTCTTCAGCACGGCAACACACCGTGTCAGCCTGAGCAGGGATATGATGAATAGCCTCCCCGACGGACGAGTATCGCAAAATGAAACCAATGGGACTGAAACAACACAGATTAACCACGTACCCCCCCCTCGTCCCCTGTGGAAGAGGCCTATAGGTTTGAACCTGAACTGTCACACACACCGGCCAGCGCCCACAATACAGCTATTCACACAGGCTGTCTGGTGGTTTCGCCCTATTCAGCTGAGTGTCAGCTAAAACACGAGCCAGCCAGACCACCCCGACCTAATGCTGAACCTCTCGTATGCACAGCAAGACTCAACAACGCGAAACAGACCACCAAGGACCACAGTGAAAACTGCCAAGAAGTATCCTTTTTACATACGGAGGAAGATAAACGCGTGCTACAGGCTAACACAACAATTTAATGCCTACAAACTCTTACACATATTCTGTAAAATAATCTCTAACGACTTCAGTTAATAGTCTGTTTCAAGGCAAAGCCGAGGTGAAACTTTAATAAGTACTTCATGAAGCCGGTGCGACAACAATGTATCCATACCTTCCTCCCTGTTGACAGCAGAAGGGCCTCAGCAAATGTGAATACGAGAGTCTCCCAACAAGACGCGCTCTGATTCGCTGAGAAGATTCAGCGCTTCATCATGCCTCCCTCTGATTGGTTCTTAGCTAAACGGGGCGTGGTTTGAGGGCTAACACGTGCGCACCGGGCAGTCAGGAGTGGTTACTTTGTGTTAGCTGCAGGGGAAGAGAGAGACAGCGACAAGTAGACACCTGGATGTAACCAGCAGCTGCTAGCCATCTGTTTATGATTATGACTGCTAGATTGAGAATGTTTAACCGACCACTTGTCATAGTCAGTAAGTGTCATTTCCCCCTCATCTCCTTAGCCAATATAGCCGATCCGGAGTGAATTGGATGTGAATTGTCTTGTCAGCTAGCCACATGGCAGCCACAGTAGGCCTACTCCATGGAAAGTGTACCCCCCACATCTCATAATGCACCTGTACGAGGCTCCAAGCAGGGATAATCGGTTTAGACGCCGCTAGGTGGCAGGCATAGGCCACGAGGGATGTTGGGCAAATTTAACACCTGATTTTTAAGGATGGTCTGAGATCTAAATGCTTCCCAGGCTCCTGTTAAATGGCTAACAATCTGTATTTTTTTTTCCACAGAATTTTCTAATCTAAATGTATAAATGCCCTTAACATAGCCTATTTCTAAGTGGTCCCCTGAGACATCAAAGTAAGACAAAAAAAAAAGGGTGGGGTTGTAGTTAAAAAAAAAACTGACAGCAATTGAGTAAAAGCAGAAACAAGGAGTGGATAAACCTCAGGTGTGTAAACAAAAAGGATTGTAGTAAGGTTTGTTGCATTGGATGAATGATTATCTGATAATTACAGTAACATATCTTTAAACTTAAATCACAGCCAAATGGTTAAAATCTTATCATGAATAAGCCACATTGACATTTGTCCAGTGCCCTTCCTCAGCCTCCCCTCTGCAGCGTGTTGGCATTTCACCCCTCTACTGTGCCAATATGTCCTCCCCCTCACTCACCAACTCTCTCTCTCTCTCTCTCTCTCTCTCTCTCTCTCTCTCTCTGTGTCTCTCTGTCTGAAGCCAATCTGATTTTCCCCTGGGCTTCTGTCGGCAGAAAGAGGTGATAAACACCGCAACCATGACAACCGGCTAGCCAGACACACGCCTGAGTTGCTGTATCCTAATGGCTTTAACTTGGCATCCTATCCTCCTTTAATTCATCAAGTCCAGCCTTCACCTGAGCTGCTATAGAGTCTCTCTCTCTCTCTCTCTCTCTCTCTCTCTCTCTCGACAGATGAAGGCGGCATGCTTCCACTACAGTTTGAGCTTTGAGCTCTTTTCGGATAAGCAAATGGTAGATCTATCAACATGTGAGATGAAACACTGTTAACACTAAAACCTCCACATTGCTTAAAATAGAGCTTGATTAGTCACTGAATAAATATTTCCTCAGTCTGATTCAAATTAACAGAAATGTTAGCATATTGATTCCTGGACTTGCTCTAGAGAAGTCAAACAGAAAATGAAAGTACTGGGCTGATTCTCACAAATATATCCTATTGATCGTTAATGGAGCCCTTGTGAGAACACTTTGAATGATGTTTTAAGAGGAAAGTTCTTGCACTCGGCGCAGCCCTGGCGTGAGTGCAGAGCCATTGCCATTGCTCGACTGAAATTGCCAGGCTGCGGTAAGAGCGAAGATAAGCAGCCTATTAGAACTGTGTGAAAGTGCCTTTACATGCTTCACTACGTGAAAACTGTCAGAGCTGAATGGCAGGCTCATGTTAGTGATCGATTAGACAGGCCTCTGCAAACCATGAACGGCTACTTTAATGCCAACACACATGGTCTTTATATGGTAAGGTACATTGTATTAGCGTGGCTGCGACTCGAGACGTCATAATTCCGAATTTTTTCCACTTTTGTGCGCCTCTCTATGACTGAGCTCAAATTGAAGTTCAGATCAGGCACCTCAGGCCTCCCCAGAAAAAATGTGTCTGTGTGAAAATGCAATGTAGAATGCAGCCAGCTGAATCATTGTAGGCATTATGAGTTTGTCCCCCTCAGTCAGCTTACGGGAGAGACATTAGAGGCAGCAGCAGCAACGAGTCTTTACCTTAAGATTCCAAGGGGGCAAGGTTCCCACAGCAACTGATTTGAATCCTAATTAAAACAGGAGATTTGATTAATTAGCACAACGATGTGTGTGTGCATGGCTCTCTGTATGTGGCATACATGTGTGGGAGTCGGCATGTTCTCGTGAGTCACGGCGTATCTTGCGTGTAGTTATGCTAAATGAGGAGGGGGTGTTATATGCCTGTGCGTGTGTGTGTGTGTTTATGTGTGTGTTCGTGAGCCTCTGGGTAATCCTGTGAATCACTACTGTGTTTCCAGCATATGTGTGTGTGTGTGTGTGTGTGTGTGTGTGTGTGTGTGTTCCATGTCCCCTGGGAGGCATGTCCTTGCCTGCAGTACCACTGTGTGAATCAGAGGTGAGTCCTCTGGAGTTGCCCTCTGCTTTAATCTGCAGCTAATGACAGAACCACCTGCCCTCCTGGCCATCCTCCTACCCTATATCTACCCCCTCTATCTGTTGGCTCCTCTCCCCTTTCCCTTCACCACCCATCTCAGCCAGCCCTCACAAACCCCCGAACTCCCACTGCTCATTGTCTCCCTTTCACTCCCTCCCACAAACTGGCCTTTTATTTTTCCTCCTTCCCTCCCTCTCTTCCCTGTTCTCTTCCACTTGCTTTCTACTCTTTGCCACAGAGTGCAGGATGCCCTTGCCTGCCTCTCTGATTGCCTCGTCCCACAGAGTAACTAGATACTGGGGGCATTACGGGCCCCAAAGAAACCACAACACGTGTTAAGGGACAGTGCAACAGTATGTGAACAACGTGTAGCTTTAAGGAGATTTTCTGACCCATGCATTGGCGGGGGAGAGGAGCAAACCACGTTCTTGCTCTTGTCAGTGTGTCTGCTTGTCCTCGAGTCTTGAGTGTGTGTGCAATCGCGCATGCAAGGTAGTCCCGGTGGATATCTTGGGAACAAAAGCATAATTGGAGAGCTGCAAAAATGGGTTGACCACCACTTCCTGCAATGTGTCCACAGTGGAAGAGAAGAAGGAGTGAGCAAGGGGAGGACAATAAAAGGGAGGAAATCAAAGAGAGAATGGCGTGTAAACCAGTCTGAATTGACAAGAGCCCACAGGAGAATCAAAGTGAGCTAGTAAAGAGAGGGAAAGGGAATGGAGAATGGAAGAAAGGGGAGTGAAATAGAAGGAATCTAAGTGTGATCTGACAGAAATAATTCAAATGAGAGAAAGGAAAAGGCTTTGGTGAAGGAGAAAGCGGAGGAGGAAGAAAGGAGAAGTGGCTGAAGTGAAACAGCATGAATCCCCATCCATTTCAGCCCTGGACAGCTCCACAGACAGCACTAGGCCAGTATAAATAGATCCCCTACTTTAGAGGCGCCGTCAATGCTCCAAAAAAGTGCTTTATGTGCTCAGAGCGCCTCCTGCCCCTAGAGAACAGACGCTCAGGTATCTGATGGTGCCTGATAACCATCTTCTCTCAGTTCCTCTCCGTTTGTTTTCTTAATTTAGGGAGCTTCCATGGTTCAACGACAACACTACGGTGAGTAAAGTGAGTGTTTTTCTCCCAGATTCTCCGTCACGGGCATCGTTCCACTCTGAGGTAGGCGATATAGCCTCAGGTCTGGGATCACATTACCCCTGCCACAGATCTAGCATCACCCATCACGGAGCTGGAAATAATATCTTCGTGCCAAAACATTATTTATATACAGCTGCAACCCTGCATGGTAAAGGTGATGTAAATGTGTGCATGTGTCTGTGAGCAATCTCCATAAATGCATCTGTGCATGTGGCCGTGCATACATGCCCGGAGTCTGCCAGCCTGTTTCCACTGCAAGGGAGCATTAAGTAGCCTTGTGGGGAAGCTGTAATACAGCCTAATGCACCTGAGAGCCCTGAAATCTATAACCATCATCTACATCTTCCTGATATTACTGGAACCGTCTCTGTTACTGTTGTTTCAGATAGGAATCTCCAGGGAGAGCTTTCCCCTCCACTGCTGTAGGGAGAGGTAGGGGGGGGGGGGGGGGGGTGAGGCAGAGATGCACCTCTCCATTTCCTCAAGGTGATTCACCTTAATGCACGCTGAAATCAATGTGAAATTGAACTGAAAATTGAACTTTCAGCAGAGTAATGTGGAAGACATGTTGTTATTAAATCTTTTCCTATAGCCATGAAACCGGCTGACTGATATTTGAACGCTTTTGAATGCTTGTTTTCAACACTGTGGCACCATGGTGTCCTTGATGGAGACCCTACCATTGGTCCTCCAGGGACCCCAGGTTTTACAAGGGGCATACCTGCCACTTAGAGGCAGTATTGATGTAGCAGCAGCCACTTACCAGGCTGTGGAAGGAAGCTGAATTCCGTGTTGGGGGGAGGGAGGGAGGGAGAGGGGGGGGGCTTCATTGCTCTCAATCTCAGCGGCATCTGTTGCGCCCACCGCCTCCATTTGGCAAGACAGGTGTTTTGATGTAGGCCGCGCAGACGTCCAGGCCTCCCTGTAATCTCCGCTGTTCCCTTCATAAAAGTCACCACAGTTTTCCCGACTGATGCTGGCTGCGTGCTCGCGCTCGCGCGCGTGTGTGTGTGTGTGTGTGTGCGCGACGAAGCCAGCTGGCACGAGTCGCCATGGTAACACACACCGGTTTCACGAAATCCGTCGGTGCTTAAGGGCAAGAGGAGAGATGAATAAACTAATGAGATTATAAATTATTGTCGGTATAGCTGAACAGTCGGGGTATTTTTACCAGACTGCACACGCGGGCAACGTGAGGAGAAAGTTTATGGGGCCCATTGTCTGTGACTCTGTTGTGTCTTCTGTTAATATGTTTATGATGAGGAAGTGAACTGGCTCCTCTGGTGAGGAGGAACCCACCCCGCGCGCTCGATGCCTCATATACAAACTAGCAGTTGCGCGCCGCCTTATTGCATGATTAATTCCGGCCCCGTCTGTCCCCCCTTTTCTCCTCTATGAATTACCCAGTTGTGTTTGAGATGAAGAGAGGATCCTCCATCACTACGCAGGCTACAACTCCGCGCATTGCACGCCTGTCCAGCGGTCCAGTGCCGCAGCTCCCACGGGCTGCACTGTGGAGAAGCGGACCTGCATCCTAAAGCCAATCGGTTTTTTCTCTTTCACTCTCTCTCTCTCTCTCTCTCTCTCTCTCTCCCGGTTTTTATCCTCCACCTCATTGCAGTCTTATCACGTCCCCCCCCCCCCCCCTTTCCCTGGCCCCCCCCCCCCCCTCCCTCCCCATCCGCCTGAGTCGCTACAGGAGAGGAGAGAGAGGGAGAAGAGTGCGGCTGAATGTGAACGACATGTCGACAGTCAGCCTCTAAAGTGTTTTCTCGGTCGTTCCCTAATTCTTTGGCGGCGGACTGAGTGAGTATTACCCGCATCCCTGCTCTGCTAAGCGTCGCTGTGTGGATCAGAAAGGCTGGTGGGGAGAGACAGACAATGGGGAATGCAATTGGATTGCGTTACTCTGCCAAGGATTTTCATACATAGCTTGGTAAATGTCTTAATAGGTTCTGTTAATGACTAGGCTGTTTAATTGGTCATGCTTTAATTCTGCTAACTATTACAATTTGTGTGCTGTAATGTTAGGGGCTAATTGATTTTCTTGGAGGGCTGTGGGCTATCCAGGCTGATAGCCCCATACATTTGATCTGTGATGCTGCTGCTTGCCTGATAGTGCGGGTCTGTGCTGGGAGCAGGGGCCCATGTAAAAGCCAGTGTGGAGCTTGGTGAAGCTCTGTGTATTCTGACGGACAGAGAGGACGGAGAGGTAGACACTGGAATTATGTGACATGAATAATATGGTGTGGAATAAGCAGTGACCGTCATCTCTGGTTCCCTTGCGTCAGTGTGCAGGTCTAGAGGAGAGAGGAGAAGGGGGGGGAAAAAAAAGTCAGAGAGACTCAAGAAAGACTGGCAGGGAAGCCACACCTGTGTCAGGCCTGTTTTCAGATGGACATGACAGACAGACAGATGGACGCACAGAGTTTTACATTCTGCTGTGCTGTCCCCACTCAACACATAAGTCCTCTCCTTTCTTGTTGCCGTAATGATGCAGAGCTATGCCGACTGCTGACTAGTCCACTCGGCTGATTGAAGAAAGAACCTTGAATGTTGACTGTGTTTCTTCTTATTAAGGAGAGATGGCCATCCACCAAAGCAGAATGTAACAGGAGGGATCCCAGTGGTTTGTCTGGACTCACTATTGATCTCCTCGATACAGGGGGGGGGCTTGGTGCCCAGCAATAAACAATGGATTTTCTTTTGACGAATACGAAGACCTACTGGGACTGTGAATGGGTTGTTTTCTGTATCGTATTCCAATTTGTCAAACAGTATTTAGTACGCTGGCCTAGATTGCCCTGCGTTTCTTGTGTGAAGCGCACATGCTCCAAAACACTTTGATCAATGGATGGATTGTCGTTGTGTGCTTTACGCTTCTCCTTGTGCTTTTATTGTAGGATTGTCGGACAGGTATTGCAGCATTACACTGGTTTTTTTGTTATGAAAGCGCACACTCATCTACACGTGTCCAGCTACCTGTTTCTGTACTTGGCAGGCTATGAAAGCACACTTTTAAGATATGGTTTGACCTTTCTCACATTGTTTTCAGGCACACACATGCAACTTGGCTCCAGCGCAGTTTCTCTGTGAGGCAGGCGTACATTGTGTGCAGGGCGAGAGGAGGGCTTTGATGTAATCAATATCAGATTTCAGCTGTTTCACTGTGAGCTCTCATCCTGAGTGGCAGCCTTGACTGACTTCTTACTGCTTATGCAATCCCACTCTTCTCTCCCACCTCACCCGTTTTCCCTCTTCCCTTGCACCTACTCTTTGCCCATTACTCTTCCTTTATCTGTCTGTCTCTCCTTTGCTCCATTCCTTCACCTTGTTCCCATTTTTTCCTCCTCCTCCTCCTCCTCTTCTCATTTCCACCTCTCCCCTTCATCTTTCGCCGTCATAATCATCTCTGTGATTGCTCTTCCTCTCCTGGGCGGCGATGTTTTCACTGCTGCTTCCTTGTCTAACTCGCTGATGCCAGATTATTGCTGTATGATTACTGCTACCATACCATGATGATCATTATTGCATTTCGCATGGCAGTGTTCAACACTATTTGAGCAGATCGAGATGCTTTGTCGAATTTATATCTCATTAAGACTTGAGAGGAAATATCCCCATGCAAGATTTAAATCTCAGCTGTTTTTTTTGTTTTTTTTTTGGTTGTCTTTTTTTTGTTTTTGTTTCAAGGACTACTGCAACTCTGTTCTCATTCTGTTGTTATAGCAGTGCCATCCTCATCATCACCACCATCACTATCACCATCAGTTCGTGCTCCTGCCTGTCATCACGCTGCCTTCACATCAGCCCTTTTGAACATTTTGAAGAGTTTGGATTTGCAGTGACGCTTTCACTCCACTGTCATTACCACAATAATGATTATGACAGGACTCGATGGCTGTTGATAACCTAACATATTCTGCTGATTGATAATATGGGGGTTTTCGTGCCTCATCCTTCTGTTCTCTGATTGCCATTCATCTTATTAAATGGAGCAGTTCATTAGACAGAAGCATTATGAATCTGATTTGCATTCGCCCATATTCATATTGCATACATTAAAACAACACATGCGTGACATTTAAGATTCACCGGGCATTTGAGAGTACAGATGAATATATTCATCACCAGCTCCCCCCCTCCCCACTTGTCCAAAAAGCCACTCTGAAAATGATAAAAATGTGATTCACAGGTGAACTAGCCCACGTGTTTGCCTTTGTTTTGCTTTTTCAATGTCAGTTTTTGAATTTTTAATTCAAAAGCAATGTTGTAGAAGCTGAGAGATTGTTCAGCGTGTTGTTTTTAAATCAATATTCCCCGCTTTTGTGAACCCTGTGTATCCAAAGCTTTGTTTTTCTATGCTGACTGCATCTTACATATGTTTACCATGGTGCTGCTCATATCACAGCATACTGCGGCCCCTAGTTGGCCTATACATCATTATTCCAATGTAATGTAATTCTTTCCCCATGGCGCTCCAGTCTGTGTGATTTAACTTTTATTTCTGACTGTTTTAGAATGCCTGTGATGTATCATCAATCTGATTCATCCTGAACTGACTTTTGCTGTTGTCTCTCTGCCTGTTTGCCCTCTTTTAATCTTGCGTGTGTGTGTTTGTGTGTGTGTGTGTGCGTGTGTGTGTGTAAATGTATGCATGTACTGTATGTGCCGTGCCTCTCCGCGCAGTGCAGTGAAGGGCCGATGCCGGGCTGTAGCCCCAGGCTGCTGAGCTGAGAGGGAGAAGCAGGAGGATGCAGTGGGTCGCTCTGGCAGTGGCCCTAGGGTGTGTGTGTCTGTCCCGGGCTTCGCACACCCCCACCCCTACCCCCACCTCTACGCACACCCCTCTAGTGGACAACTCCGAGGAGGAAGTGGACGAGCCGTGCTTCGAGCCGTGCACGTGCGAGGTCAAAGAAGGCGTGCTGCACGTGCACTGCGATGGCCGGAGCTTCACTAATGTCAGCCAGGTATCATCCCTGTTCATTTATTCTTCACGTGGAACTGCACTGCACATTATTGTGCTGTCATTTATCTCATTAACATACCGTATCTCCAAGTCTAATATCCTGTCTCTAATGTGGCTTATGGGTGTTTCTAACTGTTAAATTCATGTAATTAATAAGATAACTAATCAGACCTCTAATTAATCATTCAGGTGTCACAGTCGTGGGTCCGCCCTTTCAAACTCAACCTCCAGAGGAACTCTCTGAGGCGTCTCTATAGCAACGGCTTTCAGCACCTTGGCAACGCAGTGTCGATAAACCTTGGCAACAATGCACTCCAGGACATCAGAGTGGGAGCTTTCCACGGGTTGGCCAAACTGAGACGCCTGTACCTCCACGAGAACAAGCTGGAGGTCTTCAGAAACGATACCTTCGCTGGCTTAGAGGCCCTGGAATATCTCCAGGTAGGCCTGAGAAGATAGTCCATGTTGAGCATCCATGACTGATGGGATTATTGACAAATTCGCCCCAAGATTACAATATATGTGACAGAAATAGTCCATGGCTAGCAGGTGGCTTGAGTGAAAGAATCTTCTTAACATCTTTGAGCGTTTTCAAAAGGAGAGTGCCTCAGCTTTCCTGCTGCATTCAGTCTATTCTGCAATTGCAGCAATTATATCTTCAACACATTTTCTCTATTTTACCTGCAGGCCGACTACAACGTGATCAAACGAATTGACAGCGGTGCTCTGAGGTTCCTCTATAAGCTCCGGGTTCTCATCCTCAACGACAACCTGATCCCCGTCTTGCCTGCTCATCTGTTCAGGTTAGATTCTGATTATTTCACTGCAAAGCTTTTAAATTAAGCCACGATGGATCTGTAGAAATATCAGTGTCAGACACAATTAGCCAGTCTGTACTCTTGTTGAATTCATGTTTCTGTGGCATACTATTTCATAGCATAAAAGACGGATTAATCATCAGATAAAAAGAAAAAATTCTCAGCAATGGAATGTGTGAAACCTTTATTTTCAGTTACGAGCACATTGTGCTTTCATCTAACCTAGCTAACTATCCTCCTCCTCCTCCTGCTCCAGATCTGTGTCTCTGACTCATTTGGACCTGCGGGGAAACCGTCTGAAGAGCCTGGCATATGCTGGGACCCTGGAGTACGTTGGTCGCTCCCTAATGGAGCTACAGCTGGAGGAGAATCCCTGGAACTGTGGCTGCGAGGCAGTGCAGCTACAGCAGTGGCTTGGTCAGATCCCCTACACGGCTGTAGTCGGGGACGTTACCTGCGAATATCCCTTCCACCTTCACGGCAAGGACTTGAGGGAAATTCCTCGTAAGGAGCTGTGTGCTGACCTCCCGGATAAAGAGATACAAGCAGAGGGGGGTGGACCATCAGCAGGATCACAGCCTCAGCATTTGCCGCCAAACTCTAAACCCAACTCCCACCCTGGGCGAGTCAGGCCGACTAAACCCTCCTCCATGGTCCATGGCTCCCGCCAGAGCACGCATACCTCCTCCACTTCGTCGTCCTCGTCCTCAGCGGAGCGTAAAGACAAGGAGAGGCAACCGAGGCCGACAAAAAGGCCTCGACCCTCCAGAACATCCCCCACTCCTCGCAGTTTGATGCCCAACCAGAATCCCCCCGTGGCTGGCTACCAGACACGACCCCCCATCCCCATCATTTGTCCCCTGGGCTGCACTTGCAACCTGCACATCATAGACCTGGGCCTGACCGTCAACTGCAAGGAGAACAGCTTCCTTAATGTTTCTCAGCTCACACCTCGGCCCCTCAACGGCCGCAAGCTGTACCTGAGCGGAAATTTAATCCAGAGGATCTACCGCACAGACTTCTGGAATTTCTCCAGCCTTGACCTGCTTCACCTGGGGAACAACCGCATCTCGTACCTCCAGGAGGGGGCCTTCTCCAGCCTCACAAGCCTGAGGAGCCTCTACCTGAACGGGAACAACCTGGAGAGGCTCAGCCCCCACATGTTCCTGGGGCTGCAGGATCTGAGGTAGGATTTCTTTGTATTTTCAGACCACTCGCAGCGCTTCGAGCACGTCGCTTTCACCGCACTTCAAACTAATTTCATAAACTGAAACCACATGTCAGCTTAGATATTTAGATATTTGTTTAAAGTATGTGGAAATTAATTTGACTGTGATACTGGCATAGCACAGAGCAGAACATTTTCATTACCATTATGTCGGGATTTGATTGAAATGAAAAGGTGCCCATTCTCTTCTAGGAGTTAGTCACACTGCCTGATGGCATGCTTCAGTTGAGGTGTGAGCCTTGAGTGACAAAGTGAAAATTAATGTTTTTTTGCATTTGCATTCAGAAGTGTTAATAAGGGGGTGAGGCGTCTGGATGGTGCCAGGAATTTGCTTATAGGTCGTTCGGAGGGATGCATATGTGTCATTGTCAGATTAAGCTTACAAAGATAATTCCTCTGCAAATAATGTATACAGTGAACATCTACTGTCAGTCAGTCTGTTTATTCAGCTAAACATTGAAGTGTTTGATTAAGACAGCAGGTCAACTTTCATCCTTAAGAGTGAGAAGGTTTGTGCCATAATACCTTTGTGTTCATCATGTGGCCTTTCAGCTCCACCATATCTATGTTTCAAGATAAGGTTCAGAAAATCTACAGATCCATTCATTTGACATTTTTATCATTAATAAAGATCCTCTAAGGACGTTTAACAAGTCTTCCTCTTAACCTCTCATTAGCCTTTGTTAGTGACTCTAGGGCAAGTGAGTGATCAGTAATTTAAACCAGATATATTACTTATAACAGCAATGGAAGTATATTGGATCACTAGCATGCAAGGCAAAGTCTGCAGTCATACTTAGTTCTTCCCTAAGTCCACACTGATTTCTATTATTGAAAAGAAACCTTAGAAATTCAAAGTGTCTTAAATTTGACATGATGATTAGGCATGCCAAGACAAGTGTAAGAAGTCATCAGCGCAAAATTACACAATATCATTTGACACTGATCAGCTAATCAGCTGTGGAAAGTGCGGACTAAATCAAATTTCTTAAACTTCTTTACATAAATATTCATTTATGTTATTATCATGCTGGGGTGCAGGCGAGGTAAATTACACTTCAAAATAAATTGATTCAAACATGAGAAAATTGTGCTCTAATCAAGAACTATGTATTTATAAAAGGTTAAGACAAAGAAAATGTAATATTACATTTAATTCATCTTTAATGTCAGATATCCCCGTTTATCCTTCAGTTTCTTTCCATGTATACAGACACACTGTAACGTGTCTGCTCCTCTCTTTAGGTACCTTTATTTTGAGTACAACGAGATCCATGACGTAGATCCCGGGACCTTCGACTCCATGCCGTCGCTCCAGCTGTTGTTCCTCAACGCCAACCTGCTGCGGAGCCTCCCTCTCGGTGTGTTTTCTGGAGTTAATCTGGCTCGACTCAATCTAAGAAACAACCACCTCCTGCAGCTTCCCATGGAGGGCGTGCTGGAACACCTCACCGGACTCGTACAGGTTGGTGCAAACATACGACTGTATTTACTGAATGAATGATGGTGTTTCGCTGCAGGTGGATGCTTGAAAAAAATGATTCTGATCTGCTAACCTGCTGGTGTGTAAATTTGTCAGGTACCTGGCACAAAGCTTTTAGCAGATTTAGGCTAAATAACATGCATTTTGTTGAGAGACGGTGGCAGGCTGAAAAATGGAGATTATTGAATTGTGTCACCCCCGTCGATTTACTAAACGAAAATGTGCATAATTATAGAGAGTATGTTTATTCCAAATGTCAGACGATGAGATTAAGAGAACTAATAGATTGCCCTGACACATAACATTATCACAGCTTGATGAACTAATCAAAACAAACTGAAATCTTGGATCAATCTTCCAAAACTTCTGACAGCCCCTGATCGCCTGGCCTCTGGCACGGCTGCATTTTTCTCCGTCATCATGCGTCGTCTGTTGTTTTGAGAGCTCTTCTGTGGCATGTGGGACTATGGTTTGCGCCTCAGGTATTCTAATTGGAAAATTGCAATTGACTCAATTTACATAAGTGGTCTTAATAAATCAGTAGCTAAACTGGAAAAAGCTGAACCCCTCAAGTTTTTGAGCATGGTTGTAATTAACGCACCTCTTTGTAAATAAAAATGTATAAACACCAGTATGTGTTAAATTCACTGTTAGTGTTAGACCTTACCTCGCACATTTAACTGCAGTATTGCTGTGCACAATTTGCCGATAAGAACCAAACCCGAGGTATTACATTTTTCATCCTGCCTCCTCTCACTTCAGCAAATTTAGTGTACAGTACCAGTCTTTTCTTAGACAGCCAGAGTAGAATTAGGCAAGGTGGGTGTGGATTAGCCTGAATGTCATTGTGAATTTCCGTTTTTACTTTGCTCCGTGAAAAATTCCCAATCCTAGGTAGTGTGGGTGAGTCTGGCGGTTCAGAGGCTGTTTCTAAATGTTTGCTCAGGGGAAGGACAATGGTTGTTTATGGAGCTGGAGGAACCATATAGAAGTGTATTGTGTTTTTGTGCTGTTAAACACCTCTGATGTCCAAGAGCATTAAAGCATTCACCCAATGGAAGTACACTGTGCCATATTCACAAAGCCCAGCGGTGTCACCATTGTAGTGCTCAAAATCTGTAGCATGGTAATTGAATTCATTCATTTGCCAGGGTTGTTATGCCTCTGACAAAGCCACATTAGCGCTGCCCATGAACTGCAAAAAAATAATGTGACAATGGATATCACCTGTTGACTTACTGCTGGCCTGTTTGAAGTGCTCGGGAAGTGGGATTTCTGGGCTCTGACGTGTGCTTTTGGAGCCAGAGTTTGCGCTGTAAAATCAAAGGGTAACACAAATGGAAGCAGGGTGAAGCTAGCAGCGGCTGTATAAAGCAGTCTATTTTGATTCTCATAAAGCAGCAGCACGTATAGCTTAGAGTCATTGCTGCCATCAAGAACAGGATTATCAGTTACACCCACTTACATGCATTTCTATTTTGGAAAAATACCTCCCTGATGTCACTGTTATTTATTTTTTTTTAAATGTTTAAAACATCAGTGAGACGTTACAGAGAAAATTGAAATTGCTATGGTGTCTATAATTTATTTAAATGAGTTAATTAATAGTAACACAAGAGCAAATTAGTCTTCCCTTTAAAAGAAAAAAAAAAAAAAAGAAAAAAAAAGCAATGACAAGAATATTACAAAATCAAGGTGAATCAGAATCTGAGTCTGTGCCAGAAATATGTACAGTTCAGATAGACACATGTCTTTCTCAGTAAATGCAAAGAACATGTTGTGCAGTAGGGCAGCTCGCTCTCATCATTGCCAGCTGCAATGAAGAAACTTGCCTCCAGCCACATTTCTCCTTGTGTAATGTCAGAGGGAAAAACAATGCACACTTTAAAATGAGTGATGAAAAACAATACAGTATTCACTAGGGGCCGGTTTGACAGGAAACCACTTAATGTCCAACTAATATTCACCTGATTATTAGTTTTATTTTGAGTCTGTTAATGCGAATGAATCTTTAAGGGGAACAGTTTGACATTTTGGGAAACACACACTTATTTGATTTCTTGCAACGCTAGATGAGAAGAATGATACCGCTCTCATATCTGTCTGTTCAATATGAGACTACAGCCAGCGGCTTATTACTGTAGCATAAAGACGGGAAATAGCTGAACAGCTAACATGGCTGTGTCCAAAGGTAACAAAATCTGTCTTTGCATCAGGGAATGAAATTAGGACCTGCCACCTGCCAAATACAGGGTAAATGTTGGCTGTGGTAATATACAGTGATTAATGTTACACGATATATTCCATATTTCTACTCTCTTGTTCCACTAACTCCGTGTTTACAATTCTAAAGCGTTCTACATAGATTTCCGAAAGTGGCAAAACATTTAGTGTCCGGTAGAAATATTCAGTGACCTGCCACAGTGGCAGGTGATGAAAAAAAACGTAATTTCAAACCCTGCTTTGCATTATATATAGTTTCAAAACCACACATTGCGGTGTTATAGGATGTTATGTGGGGTTATATGCACTGCTCACAAATCTTTGAGCTCAGCAGACCATACTGAATTATCAATGTAACTCACCGAGTCATTAGCTTTCAGCAGTAGAGCTGCTAAGTACGTTATTTCCTGGTTAAAACCTTCTTGAAAGACAGTGAAAGCTGCAGAAACAATAAAAAATGTTCTCAGTCAACTGCAAATTGATGGCTGCGGAGCTATTTACCTTATAAACTGTTTTTGAATTGGCTAGTTTTGTATTTTTCCCTATGTTTCCAGTGTCCTATGTTCCCATGCTCCTATGTTCGTGATACAAACTAACATTGTAAGGGATTTGCAAACACATGAAGGAGGGAGATTGACATTTCAAATACAGTTTGAATGGTGAAAATCCATTAAACCACTGAGGACATATCAATGTCTAAAGAAAAAGTAAAATCACTATCTTGCCCGCGAATTTGAGGGCGTAGGTTTCAAGGAATATAACATCAGTAGGCAATAAGCTGCAGCTGGGTGATTTCAACATTTGACTTAGAGAAACATACATTGCTGGGAACCTTAAATCCTTTGTATTAATGTGTCATATGAAGAGGATAATAAGCTGAGGAACATAGGACCGTGGGAACAGAGATACGCTCCCGTTTTTCAGACCAGCAACCAGTTCTTCTATCAACGTTGGTGCTGTAGCTTAGCCAATAAAACATGAACAAGCTATAGTCTGTGACATGAATCTCAGACAAAACTGATTTATAATTTCTACCTCTGATACGTGTTACTTCCTGAACGTTAAAACTCAACGTCCTGTTATCAGACGAGCAGAGGAGTTTTGCTATTGAAGCTTATGTTTAGGGTTAGCAATGCTGCTAAAGTGGCGATCAAGTAGCGAGGACAGTCACATGGCGCTGAGAAGGGCATGGGCTTAATGGTATTAACATGGATTCAAGTGGAAGAACTCAACCGACAGTCAGGTCGTATATTTAATTATAACCACGAATGTCCTTAGCAGATCATATCTAATTATTCTATTAAATTAGTACCTGTCAGTACAACTCTTGCTTCTCTACATCTGGCCATTATTTTCAGTTGGTTGGTTTACGTCCTCCTGAACACAAAACAAACCAGTAGATATGTTTATGCACTGAAAACAAGTCTTTTTCTTTTCTTTTTTTTTTTGTATTATCAGCTAATATTTCACTTGAAAGTGCACAGCACAGCAGAAAGACAGCCACCACAGGTGTTTTAGACATAAATACATTAGCTTAATAAAAGCCTCTGAAATACCCGGCTTTTAGCAGGAATTTGACCAGTCATCTGGCAGGCTTACCAATGTATTTTTTATTTCAGGATGGAAGATTCTCAATGAGGAAATGCCAGTTTACAGCAAAACGTTTCACTGCACTACTTCAAGATGATTTTTCTGGCAAAATGAAAAGCAGGATTTTCTCAGTAATTTAATATTTATAGCCACCTCTATTTTATTGTCTGAAGGGCTGGATGATATACAAATGATTAATATTGCAGATATTATTTCTATATCAATATGTTGAGTTGAAAGTTAAATGCCTCTCTTTCCACTGAGTCAAATGTTTCTAATAGTGCTATTCTGTTACAAAAAAACAAAAAAGTATTTCAAGTTTTTAACATGTCGTGCTGTGACAGATTTTGGTCAATATAAGTTGTTAGGATTTGTTTAAACGTGAACATTGTGAGCCACAACAGTTTGTCATTATACGATTATAGATGGAGGTTATCAACTATAATATTGAATTTTAGGTCAGCCATATACCGGTATATCTATAGCAGTTGTGAAAAATAGATTATTTTAAAATGTTCCTGGGCTCATTTTGTTGTGTAGTATTATATGGTTCTGCAGGTAACAGGGCAAACACACTCATCGTGTCACGTCTACGTACTTCGATAGCACTTTTCGCCACATTTCAAACACAGAAAGTCCAGATATCTAATACAGCAGCATTAAAAGTAAGTGTTTGTTTTCCCTCAAAATAAAAGATCAAGGGTCTCTTTCTGGACTCGCCAAGTTGCACTGATGTTCAGCAATCACGCAGAGGGAGAGATGCCAATTTCTCTACTGACAATAGCCTCAATGGACCAGAAACTCTTGCTCTTTGCTCTTTGCCATTACCACCACTCTCTCTCCACCTACATGAAACACAAACCGCTGGATAGAACCAGTTCGTGCCCCTTCCCATGGGTTTGTTGTGGGAAATCACTATCTGAGGTAGAAGTCGACGCGGCAGGCAAAGGAAGCGTGAGCACACTTTGAAAGTAAATTAAAACACTTCAGAAAAAGACAAAAAGCCCTGCTTGAATGCACTTAACGTCACAGAGTGATGAAATCTAAAAGGTGTAAGAGTGTCCGTGAGTGAATTGCTTTGACGCATTTGCTCTGGCTTTGTATGTATAGCATCTCACATATACTGTAGCCATGAAGATTTCCAATACACACACTTTTTTTGCATATACTGCAGATTCTTTTCTAATGCCTTCTTTTCATTTTTGCTCCGTGTATTATTCAAAAGACAATGGAACACATTCATCAGTATGGAGAAGGCTTGGCAAGCTGAAGCTCAGGGCCGTCTCCTCACCGGAGACTACAGCAGAATCCCTGCACCAGAACTTCCCAAATCTGCTTATATTGACAATATTTCTGTGAACTAACTGGAGCAATTCTGATGAGTGACAGGATATTGCTGTTTGGGCAAAGTGATCAATTATAAGACACACGGCTCGCTGAGAACATCCTGAATTTCTCCCATGATGTGATTTTTTTAATAGCTCTCAAGTAGATTTTAGACAATTATTGCTTGATCTTTGATCTCCGTCATAATGATAAAAACCCACAAGAGCAAAATGTACTCCTCTGCGGCTAAAGCGTGGCGGTTTCCATCCAAATTTGATGGCATTATTTAAGTGAGGCTGAATATATTTTCTGACAAAAGAGGTTTTTTAGTGTTTTTTCCTCTAGACTGTATGCTGAGTATACTGTATGATAATGATATGGTATCATTAACATGCTGTTTGTTACTTTGTAAGTGAAATGACTTTGCTAAAAGGCTTTGTTTTCACACAAAAAATATGGTTTCAGGCACTAAAATTTTCTCTAACACTGGCACCTGTCGGGCCAACTGAGGGTCTATAATTTCCCTTCAAAACAGAGCTTTGATTGACAGGTTGACAGCAAATCACACACTAGGTGACCAGGCGTAAAAAATGTAAACGGTGGTAGACATGTTGGACAGATGCTTGCAAAAGAGAAGGGGATAGAGCCCTTGGGATCTATGTGAAAGCAAACAATACCTGGAATAAAATGCTTCAAGAATTTCAAACAGATGGAGGATTGTAGTTATAAAAGTTATAAAAAAAAAAAAAAAAAAACAAGCTCACATTTTGGTCACAGGGCATTTAAGATATCACTTTGTTTTGTAATGTGCAATCATGCTGAATTACAGCCCAGTTGTGTCACAATGATGCCGAAACATAAATAACTGCACTTCTCGGTGCACCTTTAATATAGTGTAAGTGTTATGAGTTAAAACTGCGGCAGAGTGTTGTTTCTACTCGCTCTCCAGTTGCAATTATGTCATTATCAAAGCCACGCAAAAGCCCATAGTGGGCTAACTCCAATAAAGTGAAGGAGCTTCCTGTTGTTCAGTGTGAGGCATGGGGAAGTAGTCGTAGCATGGCTCCCACAACAGCAATGCTGATTCATCTCAAAAAGCATCTATCTATTTCTGCAAGCCTGGGAGTTGGCCTAACCAAATTAGCATGACAACATTTGTGCAAGCTCCTTGGAAGTGTGACAGAGAGAGAATATCAGCTTTCATTGCCAATGTCATTGCTAAAGATATGGAACAGATTAGTTCTGCAGACAATACAACGTGATGTGAGTGATTCCCTTTGTGCATAATCTGCTTTACTCTTTTCAAAATGTGGCAAAGTGAAAATTTGAGTTTGTTTTTAGGACACGAAATCAATAGCTTGCAATGAGAAAATGGATTTACGCACATGCCCATTGGATTATAGCACAGGGGAGAGTTGCATCATTACATCCCGTCTATTGTTAAAAACAAAGTGCTGTGATACTCTCGTCACAAAAAAACTGCTGGCGAGTTTTGTCAATAACCACTTATGTAAACTCTGAGTGGTCTATATTGTAAACTGAAATATTCCTATAACCTGCTGTATGTGTGAACAAGTTTTAAAGAGAGCACTTGTGGGTGGTACAAGTTGAATTGGTCACTGCTCAGTTGTTCTCCATTATTGAGAGCACAAGCATTCAGGAAATGTAACCACTTCAATGTTGTGATGACCCTATAATAACATTATTTACATTAATCAGTACTTTACCTCACCTGCATATTTCAAAAATCATTTAAACATGCTGGCCAGCGTGGAGAGCTGTATTCTATTATGCAAATGCAGAAAAACTCATTTTCCATATATTCTAGCTGGTGAAAGGCAAAGGCAGAAGGACGCATCATTTTTCTTGCTGTCGTCTTATTAGAGCTCCAGCTACTGGCTTATTCTTCAACACAAGAGACGGTTACACATTTACTAATAATATATTTACATATTATATTATAATATATCAGCATAAGGATGTCAGTAATATTATCTATTTTTTTGTTTACATTCCAGAAAGTGATTCATGGATTTGCATTGCACGGCAGAGCAGTAATTAGTGTACTATTACACAATGACAAAACGCTGTGGTGTTATGTGTTTTCTCCAGGTGGACCTGCAGCAGAACCCGTGGGAGTGCAACTGTGAGGCAGCGCCACTGAAGCGTTGGCTGGAGGGACTCAGCGCGGTGGTGGTGATGGGAGAGGTGGTCTGCCATTCCCCGGAAAAGACCAAAGGAGTCGACCTCCGCTCCCTCTCCATGGAGCTGCTTTGCCCTGAGCTGGAGCCCCAGGAGGACGAGGAGCATGAGGAGCAGACAGCCACCTCCACAGCCGCAGACAGCGGTGTATCGGTTGGCTACCCCGGCTCAGGGCTGGGTCCCCTGATCCCCCCGGGGAAGGATTCAATCCCTCTGTCGGTGTTAGTGCTCAGCCTGCTGGTGTTGTTTGTGTCGGCATTCTTCGCGGCAGCGGCACTAATCGCCTACGCCCTGAGGAGGAGGGACAAGCTGCCGTTCCGTCGCCAGGGAGAGGTAGACTTGGCGGGCATCCAGATGGAGTGTGGAATCTTCACCGAGCAGACGCACCACCACCACCACCACCATCACCACGGCCTCCCGGAGACGCCGCCCCTGCCTCCGGCCGAACACAACCACGTCTACGACACAATCTTGCCCCCGGAGGCTGCGCCGAAAGGTCCCAACCCCGCTGCAGGCCCACACATGTGTAGCAACCCCATCTACAAAGAGGAGCAGGATGCGGCGGTGAAACAGCGGCCACAGCAGACGTTTGCAGCTTCCAAAGAGAGCGAGGGAGGATACTGCTCTGCAGCAGAGAAGGAGAGGGAGTGGACTCTGGAGGTGTCCTCGTCACCCATCAACACCGTCACAGGAGCGATGGGGCCACTCCCCGGCCTGCACGGGAACGGCATCCTCTGCCCCACAGTGATCGACAGCCAAGGCCCCACCCCTAAGGTCGAACTGGTGGACTGCCTGTTCAGACTCCCCGCCCCCGAGTTCCGAGACCTGCCAGACCGGTACGCGAGGCCGCCGCCCCGCTACCCTCACCCACAAGACTCCAAACAGGACGCCAGACCCGACCAAACACTCGTGGTCACCACCGCTAGCTCCACAGCAGACGGGAGCAACAGTAGCCAGAGCCAGAGCGAGCAGGGAGCAGGAGAGCAGAGGGCCAGACTGAGGACCACACCAGACTACATGGAGGTGCTGGACCGGTCCTACCAGTTTTAACACTTCCTCTCTTCCTCCTCCTCTTCCTGCTACCCCTCTTCTCTTGTCTCTTCATCATCTCCCTCTCTGGCGATGAATCATCCAGTAACTATGACTCCTGTACAGAGGCTGGTGTGGCTTTGAGAGGAGCCTGTGGGTGAGCGGGACTACACTACACACATGTTTATTCCTGGATAACAAGCTGAGGTCAGTTTTTGTATTTTCCCCCTCACTACTGGCGTATAGGTTAGTATTTGGCAAGGATTAGCTGATCCCAGATCTCTGCCTGGAGGCAAAACTTCAGCTGCAGCTACTACAGAATTGTACCCTCTATTACGCCTCACAATCGTAAAGTACTGAGGATCTGTTTTTTTCTACTCGGCGCCACAATGAGCAGGAGACAGTGCGCTTGTGTGCGTCAGTGTTCATAATATCAGCTCTTTGCAACATCGAACACAGAGTCATAAACTGTGACAGCCAGAAGGTGTGGAGCAAACTGGGTGGACGTGTAAGATGGAGAAGCGACAGAGACAAAGCGAGAGGGAGAGAAACGACTGAAAACAGCCAAGTGCCTTAGCAATGAACAGCCAGCAGTGTGGTCAATGCTTATTTTTCTATGAATACAGATCTATTTATCTAAACAAAGAGGTTTGACTACCAACGGATGGGACGCTGATGGACGACTGAGACTGAAACCAATCAAAGCCGCCGAATAATTGCATTCCCTGGATGAGCCAAAAATAATAATATACCCAGTCAATTATTGGAGTTGTTTGTATGCAGTTCAGTTCATTTTCATCTCATCCAGTTAACTTAATTTGCTTATCCAGTTGAATTTTTACAGGGCTAGAAGAGGGACATATCCAGGAATAGTCGGTTGCTGTGTGAAATTATGAAAAGGTTCTGGTTTTATGGATGAAAGGATACAGAAATTATTTTTTTTAACGCAAGACAAAACAAAGGAAGGCCGACATAGAGAAGGACATTGTGGCAATGGATGCATTTTGGATTTCTTAATCAGCCAGACTTAATGAGGCCTCAAGGACCTCTGCTCCCTGTTTTCGTTCATCGGAAAAAAGGCACAGAGGCTACTGTATTGATTTTTTTTATTATTTCTCAGAGGAAAATTGAATGACAAAAAAAAAAAAACCAATGGACAAAAAAACCACAGGACGTAAAGGCATTTTTTTTTTTGTCAAAAAAAAAAGACAGACACTTCTATCAACTATTGATTATTATCTTTTACGGAGGTACCTTTTTATGCTTTCATCTCCTACCAATAGTAGAGGCAGTTGTGAATATATTTATTCTTAGTTTTTGCGTGTTGAAGCTCTCCTGTAAGGGATCATGTTATATTGATGTATAGGATGATTCTGCATCTGGTTCAGCCTTCTTACCGCCGACCCACGAAATACAATAAAGGGTGCTACGTAAAAACCTTGCCATGGCAGCTACTGTGTGACAAATTCACACACACACACACATATACACACACGCACATGCCCTGACCCCCATAAATGCACACTCACGCTCTCCGTCTCCATGCCATAAGTGCATGAAAAAAACAGCTTGAGGTATGTGAAGTCTGTGAGCTTGTCCACGCAGCGTGTTGGAGAGATCAGATGAGAGTTGAGCCTGCAGGGATCCTCACACACTCAAGGATGCAGATAGAAGTTAACAGTGTGAGCTCCACCACATTAATGGTATAAGATCAATACATTCTATTTGTGAAATAAGGACATGTAATGCTGGTGGCCTCGGGGGCCAAGGTCGTGAATTGTTCCATCTCTCTCCAGCTCTGTTTCTTTCTTAATGATTTTCTCGATCTCACTTCTCTCTCGACTTCTCATCTCCGGTTTGATTTGCTCTCTTCTTTTATTCTCCCCTTTTTTACTCCTCTCCTTCTCACTCTTCTTCGTTTCCTCCCTCCTCCACGTCTCCCTTCCCTCTCTTTCTCTCTCATTGCTCTGGCTGTCAGCTCAGCCTCACAGGACAGACACAGAGAGAATGCTGTTCTATATGCTGCTCGACACACAGGTAGCTCGCACTGAAGTGTGTCTACGTGTGTGTGAGAGTGTGTGCTTTTTGTTTCTTTCTGCTGTGCTCTTTCCATCCTTCGGTGATGAGTGCAGTTCTTCAGACGCCTCCTCACTCTCAGTGTTCAGAACTCTGTTGCACAGATAATCCCCCTGTGTGTGTGTGTGTGTGTGTGTGTGTCGCGCACATGCGGGACTGTGTGTATTCAGAGGGGTGTGCCTTTGTTTGTAGGTGTGTGTGTGCGCATGTGTGTGTGTTTAAGAAAGTGCGTGAAGCAGGGTGTTTGTGCAGCTAGTTGAGTGTCTGTTTGTGTGCGCGTGACGAACAGAGTGAGTGCGGCGCCACAGCCTCAGTCCAGCCTTAATCCTCTAAGCTGTGTAGTTCACTCATGCCACATCAGCCCCATTGTGTCTACAGACAAAGAAGCCCAGTTAAAACTAAATGCCAGTTAAAGCAACAAACGACTAATTATAGCATCCTCCTCTCTGTCCTTTTCTCTCTCTCTCTCTCTCTCTCTTTCTCTCTTTTTTAACGCTTCCTTCTCACTTCCTTCGCCCGTGAACGCCCAATTTCTGCAACACTTTCTGTTCTGGACTCGTTCCAGCTGCGTGTGTGTGTGTGTGTGTGTTGTGTGTGCGTATGCATTTTGCACTTGTGTTTCCCTGTATGCGCGTGTACGCGTCTGTGTGTGTGTATGTGTCTTTGACTATCTGACAGCTTTGCCATGGTTCATGTGTTTGGGTCCTGTCAGAGCTGTCCTGTCACTGTGTGAAAAAAAATCATTCATTTCCCAGAGTCGAGGATGAAAGAGTCTTTAGACTTCAAACGCCTGTGGGCCTCTGTGGCTTAGATTGCCTCTCGCTCTTCCTCCACCGCCGTGTCATTTATTCCTTAAAAAAAAAAAATTAAAATAAAAAAACAGTGCCGCTGTGGCATCGGTTAAGTAGCGATGGCAGAGACATGGCGAGGAGCTGGACAATTAGCCTGATTAAAACTCTGTCATTTTGCATAATAGATTTCGCCTGAGCTGCGATAGGCGGATCCTTTCTGAGTGAGCTTGTGTGTTTGTGCGTGTGTGTGTGAAGGCATGAAACCATATTCTTCTCCGCATAAATATGTGGGGGTATTAAAAATGCACAGTTGGGCATAGTTTGATGTCAGTGAAAAGAGATCTATTTAAAAGTCATGGTGCATAGCTGCAGAAGCTTTGGTGTTTGGGCATGACAAATAGTTGTGGTAGAGCTGGTCATCCCTCACAAACACACACAGGCACACGCACATAAACACTTACGTCATTGTATCACTGCTGCAAATGTGCACGCCCTTTCTTCGCACAAACACAGATGCACAAGTAAACAAAGTCCATTTGAATATGGACACAAACTGCACATACAAGCACACATGCAAACACATGGGGTCTGCTGCAGCGGCGTGATGTTGTTTGGTTGCTCTGCATTGCAGTAATCGGCTCCACTCTTCTCCTCTGCTCTCACCCACAGACAATCACTGGCTCTCAATGGACAACATCAGCAAGGGAAATACCTACAAAGAGAGTGAGAGACATAGTGTGTGAGAGAGAGCGAGATGGGGAGGGTAAGGAGGATGCTGGGAGGGAGATTTTTTTTTGATGAGAAGGTAGGGAGGGAAAGAAGGACTAAAGAGGTCGGAGGGAGATTTGAGGGAGGATGGGAGGAGATAAAAAGAAGGAGAGAAAGATCAGCGAGCGGGTGTTTTTAGGCTTAAGGCTGCTGGAGGACTTGTTAATTTGTGAGCGAGGGGAGAGATACTGTAGGTAGCGAGACGCAGAGAAGAAGAAAGTGCTCACAGTATATAGTACGTGTGAAGCAGACTTTGTGAATCCACACATCTTCCGGCCGCCTTTGCTTTGTGTCTGCTCTCCGGCACGCGACGCCACCCACATGATCTCTGTGAAGACTTGGAGCTCAATTACGCGTCAGCCAAACAGTTACGGTCAGAGGAGGAAGATTTACGTGCCTCCCAGTGTAACATGACAATACTTATTTACAGTGCTGTGAAGCAAAATGGCAGATTATTCGACGTGTTGGCTAGGTGTTATTATAGTAAGCTGATATGTGTCTGTTACTGTGTCATTCTGCTGTTGCAGTAAGCTGTTGTGGAGACACTAAGATGGCAGGGAGCGGGCCTGGTTGACGTTGAAAGCATCATATGAGCTTTACAGGCCTCGTGCTGCAGTTTTCAAAGTGTGTGCGTGCGCGTGTGGTAGTGCGCGTGTGTCCGTGTGTGTGTGTGTCCGTGTGTGTGTGTCTGTGGTTTTATATCTTTGTGCGCATTTATGTGAGTTTTAAGGTTTGCGTGTGAAAGATCAGGAACAGACAGAATAATGAGAATATGGATGAGAGGATGGCTTTCTTCAGATTTTCAAAGGAAAATACTCTTTAAAAGAAGAAGATTTTCACAAAGATTTTTAAGTCCCCACACATGCAAAAAAAAAAAAAAAAAGCTTTACATTTCCTGTCACACTGTTCACCTCAGGTTTCCTGCAACATTCAGCAGAAGAGAAAAACGGAGGTAAATGTAGATTACCTGCTGATCAGTGAAACATTTTAAATGCTTAAATTACAGCTGTATCTTTGCTCCAAAGGTTGTTGTTTTTTTTTGTTTTTTTTATCTGACTTTCACTCGGATATTGCTATTGTTGATTTTTTTTTTTTTGATTTTACATATATATCCAATTTTCCGCTTTTTTTAATATTCACTTTATGAGAATTATTCGCTGGATTGAGAGTTACAACAAAAAACACAGAGCCTCAGGATCAGTGTCTCTCTGAAACAACTCTAAGACTGTGTTGATCGCACCATGAATTCTGATTTGTGAATGTGTCTCCCTGCTGTTTCCTCCCCTGTCAGGAGCGAGCCAGGAGCAGGGATTAGAGCCTACCTCAGCACTGGAATGCCTGGTGGCTGCAATTGCACAGCTCCCATCACCTCCTAAATACCCCAGCTAGTGGTTTTAGTATTGAGAGGCAGTGGGCCACACAACTGTCGACTTTGCACTTCATTTATGATAAACTTAAGTCGGCCTTAATCTCCGCCTGTCGCCGTGTGTTGAACCAGTGTTTGGAACAACATGTTTATCTGGCGCGGAAGGCGAGTGTACTGGGAGCCAGGGAAGGCACCCGTTCACAGAGATAACCCAGAATATGTTCTCTCCCTCCAAGTGCCGCTCTGAAACTGGGAGTGTGATTGTGTTTGTGCGTCTGGGTTCAGGAGTGTAACAGGGATTTATTGGTCCTATGCGCAGAGGGTATTTCTGGGAACTCTTTTTTTTACTTTTTCATCACCAGAGCGATGGCATCAAACATCTAACTCCACCCAGCCGCAACGCAAAGTTCACACATTTTGATTTACTGATCAGTTCTAGAAAGATCTTAGGTTTTGGCTGCTACCCTGATAGCACTAAGCTGCCAAGACTATACAGGGCCTGAAAACAATAACATGAGTATCAGTACTATAACCCTGAAATGAGTAGTAATATGAACGTTATACATAAAAAACTTTGTGACGGTTATAATGTAACGTTTTTGCTCGAAGCCCAAAAAACGAACACATTTTCCTGAGAGCTCAAAGTTCATTTTTTTTTCAAGGTTTCTTTGCAGATCATTTTGCCTTTTATTTTTTATAGCGCACAGTCGAGAGGAAGAGAGGAAATGTGGGGAGAGAGACAGGGAGATAACATGCAGCAAGGGTCCCAATGCAGCATGATTCAGACCAACATCTAAGCCACTGTGATGCCCCAAAGTCAATATTTTCAAAAACTCTTCTTTCTTATACACACACACACACACACACACACACACACACACATACACACACACACACACACACACACACACAGGCATTGGATACACTGGTGAGGGACAGACCCTCAGTGCAACAGTGCAATAGGAAAGTTGTTTGCTCTGCTGCTATTTTATTAACCTATCCATCATAATGTAGTAACAAGCAAATCGACTGAAAACCTCAGCTGGAGTTATGTACAGTGGCTCTCCCCAGACATTAGTTAGTGAACCATCACACACACAAACACACTCTTTAAAGCTGCACCAATCAATATGTTTACCTGCCCACCAAACTGCAGACGAACAACATTAGCGACCAGCTGGTGAACGTAATGGAGCATTTCTCAGCTTAACAACCTGATATTCCCCTCAGGTTTTGGACTAGAGATGAAAATTTAGTTAAGATAAGATATACTTGATTGTCCCCAAGGGGAGATTTTGCTTGGAAAATAGTTCTACACGCGAGTGCAATCATGTAAAAAGCAATACATAGGCAATAAGACTACCAAAGACACAGTAAAAACAGGAAAAAAAGATATGTAAAATATTCCATGTGCCTTGCGAGATAAAAGACGTTGACATTATACAAATCAGGAAATAAATCACAATCGTCATAAAACCATGATTACTAAATATCGCACATGCCTTGTAAGGTAAAAGATATGAATGCTTAGTTATTGTTCAATCATAAAACCATAAAGCAGAAGCATAAAACTGAACGCAACCTCCTTCCTAAGAACTAAGAAACTGTTCTAAACTGAAGACATTCATCCGGTGGCCAGAAACCCAACTCTAAATGAAGGCGAACGTTGCCCAGTGTCTGCTGGATGCGTACATAAGCTGTAAACTCTTCGCCATGTCAACTATATAAGGTGGAAATATGTCAATGTTGTATTCACAGCTTGCTCCACTGCCCCCGAGTGGCCAAAAAAAATCCTTTAATACTGCTTCAAACCTCACTGATAAACCAGTCCTTAGACAACCAGAATGATAAGACAGGCCAACAATTGTTTAATAAATCAAACTCTTGGTTACCCTTGACTTGCGAATAATTTAGTGAAAAAATTCAAGGTTACAGACATTATTCAAGCAAGTTCACCCTTACAGAGTAGTGTGTGTGTGTGTGTGTGTGTGTGTGTGTTTGTGTGTGTGTGTGTGTGTGTGTGATGAAGCAAGGCAAGACCGAAAACATCAGTATGCATTGTACACACTGTAACATTGCAATTTCAATACAATTTAAAGTAATAATTAATGGTAACGTTTAATGTTTAATAGTGATATTTATATTTTAAACCCGGACTTGATCTAAACCTGCGGTTAATACATATACATGCATATGAATGCCATACATATTTCTGGCCCTGGTTTATGATGTTGTTGCACTGGATTGCATTAAATTGTACAGGTGTTTATATCATTGTGGTTACCCCTTGTGCTTTTAACAGTTAGTCTTCAAATTCTGTGCAGAGGAGACAATTTTAGGGCTGTTAACAAACATAATTCTCTCCTGATTTTATTCCTGTTGGTTTACTCTGTAACATTAATGCCATATTTCCACGGTTAACCTCGCGATTGGTGTGACAAAAGATAAAATAGCTGCCGCCGTGACAACTTTCTGGAGTTTTAAAATTCTGTCTGTGCATATTACAAACAGTGTTATGCCGTATTTTGCGTTATATTTGTTTGTCTCTTTGATCATTTTCACCAATCCATGTTTCGAAAAACCAGAGCAGTGTGAAATAGAAGTGTAAAATCTTCGTAAATATACACTTGGGGATGACAAAAGGCATTTTTGTTCAGACAGTTTAGAAGCCATGGCTGATCCTGAGGAGCCGCTGTTTAGATGAAGGCGGGCGTAAGAAAAGGCGTGCATGTGCATTTTTACTCAATGAGAGCCTGTTGGTACGTGCATGTGCCAGTTCTCCAGCCGTGGAATGAATCAGATCTGCTCTCAAGACTACGTACCTCTCTCCAACGGGGGACTCGTAAAAGAAAGCCCTACATGAAATCCATTATGCTTAATTCCCCAAATCCATAATACCCTCAGAGGTCTTAATCTCCATCCCATTCTTATATAAATTAGCTTCCTCGTCTCTGGCAGACAGAGCTTTTCTGAGTCGACACCAAATGCCCAGACCTCTCCGCTCTGAGTTGGCTGGAATCAATGCGACTACAAGGAACTGTCATGATCTTTTCTTCGGCCGCATCACTTTGAAGGAACAGTTTGACATTTTGGGAAATTGGCTCATTCGCTTTCCGGTGGAGTTAGATGAGAAGATTGATACCACTCATTGAATATAAGGTTAGCCTGGCTTTGTCCAACATTAACACCGATGCCACTACAGATCACATTTTACCCAACTGGCACAATTAATAGTCGTTAGCTATTAGCAGTTCTTGTGAACAATCTACCACTGGATGTACAGACGACTATCACGGAAATAATATTATCCTCTGGAAGTGTAAGTCAAACTGAATCTAAAAATATGTGCATGTGCGTCGGTGTGTTCTGATTTGACTGAGTTATGGCTGGGTGCTATTTTTGACATAAATTGCAGCAATCAGGCGCGAAGGGGGGTTAAAGTATCTTAATTGCTTCCATGAGCTGTGTATCACAGCCGCCGCTGCTGCAGCTCCTGCTGCTGCGGGCCAAACTACAACCTAACTTCCTGTTGTTTTTTAAGAATACCAGCATGCACATGACCTTACGTACATAACTTAAAATAACTCAATGTTGACTTTTGGTTTCACACATCCTGTGTTTATTTGAGCCGTCCATCCACCTCGACGTTCTCCGTACATGGACTTTGTTGCTCTTTCTACGACCTCATCTAACTTCTTCCTTTTCTCCCTTCATAATTACATAATGACAGTAGATGTCGCCGCCTGACAATTAACTTAAATGTGGGTCGTACTAATCTGCTTGCACGAGCGTCTTTTTTTGGTGGGGGGGGCAGTCTTGGATTTTGTTACTGCAGAGCCAGGCTAGCTGTTTGAACTTTTTTCTAGTCATTTATTGCTATTGCTTTATATTTACTGCACAGATAAGAGAGTGGTATCAATCTTCACATCTAACTCTCTGCCAGAAAGTGAACATTTCCCATCAGCAGAGGGCCGTTGACATCTCATGGGGGCAGCTGTCCACCAGGAAACAGAATGAACTTGTTATTTTGAGGGCACGCACAGTGAGGGAGAGAAGAGAGAAAGTGACACTTTTTTTTTTTTTATTTTTTTTGTCAAGGCTCAGATGTGTTTTTGGCCTCCAGTTTCCTTTTTGTTTGGGGCATCTGTCAGAGGCTGTTTTCTCGAAAGTGGTTCTGGGACGAGGATGAGTGAAGCATTCCAGGATGTGTGTGTGTGTGTGCGTGCGTGTGTGTGTGTGTGATGCCGGATAACCGGGGGCGATGCACTACAGTTTCGAACCAGGAAATAAAAACAACATTCCAAAGAGAATAATGCAGCAGGAGGAGGAACCTAGTTCTACCGAGGTCCCCTGGCATTGCTCGCTAGCTGGTGTGTGTTTGTGTGTGCGTGCGTCTATGGTGCCTCCACCAGTGCCTTTTGTGCATCTCTATGTGTGCTGGTTATGTACACATGCTTGTCCTCGAGCGCAAGAATGAATCACACACACACAGTCACATAATTAGTGCTGGGTCCCCACAGCGGCATATTCCAAAGATTCTTCTCCATATTTCTAAAAAACCCAATGTTTTGCTTCTCTCTTGCGCGACATTAATCAGGGGGAAAGACTTTTACTGTTTTTCAGCACTTTTTTTTTTTTTTTAACCCCCCTATCTCCCTCTTTACTTATTCTCTCTTACTCTATTACCCTTCCCTCTCCTCTTAAGCGCTCCTACTTTCAAACACCTCCCTCTGTAATTATTTCCTTCCCCTCTCCCCCCATCGCCCTCCCCCTCTTTTTATTATTTCTGCCTCCCTCGCCGTCCTTCCCCCTTCGTTACTTCTTATTTAATCTCACTTCATTTTTACTATGCCCCCCCCCCTTCCTCACTCCATTCCTTTTCCTTTCTCTCTTCTCTGTCTGTCTCTGTTAAATGGGAGCAGTGACCCCATTACGGAGCGTTGGTGCTGCAGAGCGGAGGAGGATGAGGAGGAGAGGGAAGGAGGAGCAGGAGGAGGAGAGGATGGGAGGATGGATTGCGTTCTGTGTTTGAATGGGATGATTAATGAGCGTCGCCTCCAGAGGGTGTTATCCCTGCTCCGGACCAGCAGGGACACCACTGGGTCACCTCTGGTCACACACACTGCTCTGATACACACTGACAGTGCACACAAAGGCTTTTATGCTCTGCAAATACACTGCGAATCGCACACACTCACCTCACACACACGTCACTGCTGACATTATCATTAACAATGGTGGGACAATGGGATCGGGGGCCACAATAGCCAACACAATCCAGAGGCTGGAAGTGTTCACAGTTCATGAGCTGGGTGTTACGCGACCCGCTGCTGCTGCCGCCCGGCCAGGTTTTCCTCCTCAGGCGACTCTTTCCTGCCAATTTACCTGCGAATATGTGATTGATTGATTCATTTGATGACGTGGTTGAATCCTGAATCGGAATATTGAAATCTTGATACTGAATGTCCTCTGTGTCATTCATTAGCGTTGTGCTGCAACAAACTTTTATTTCCAGTATTGATTAATTGGTTAATTATTATTTGATTAATAGAGTCATTATTTAGTCCAGTGGTCCTGTCATGGCCCCTCATTGGAGGCTAAAAATATATCTCCAGCCACCCCCATCCCCCTGTACTAATTAAGTATCTAATTCATATTGTGGAAATGAAAACCTGAAAGTTGAACCGGACTTTATTGAAATATCACAAACATGAACTGCATGTTTCCTTGCAGTTTTACATCAGCGCTGTTGAAGTAAATGTTAAACTTGATGCAGCTTTTTTAAAAAGCCGTTCACAGTATTTTCACTTTATTGGCACAATTGGGGTGTTATGTCCATAAAGCTGAAAGGATTACTCATTTGACAAAAAAAAAAAAAATGAATCAGCAACAATGTTGATACTTGATCCATCATTTGTCATCGACGGATCAACTTTTCAATTCTGAAAAAATTGTGATGGACATTTTTTTACTACTTTTTGGACAGCCCTGCTTTAAAAGGGATGGGGGGGGGGGGGTAATGACGGCCTATATTTGTCTTCCCTGTCACGTTGACAGTGATCCTGTGAGCACTGGCTTCTTTGGTCTATTTTCTAGATTTCGGTTTTAACTGATCGTCTCTACTTGATGAGCGTCACCTGTTTTTCTTTTCTTCCCAGTTAAAAATATGTCCATCTTGTCCATCTATACTTTTTGTTCTGCTGTCTGAATGACACTTGCTATCCTAAATATTGATTGCTTGGCTGACGTGGAAGCACTCTGTTTGTTTATTGCCGTGACAGAACAGATTCATCCATTTAGTTCCACTTTAGGCTTTGAGTAGGTTTCAGAACCACTGGTAGAGTCTATAAAATGTCAGAAAAAAGTGACGAAAATGGTCCAAAACTAAAAGATATTTCATTTTCAACCATATACAACAGAGAAAATGAGAAAATACTTACTTCTGAGAGGTTGGAACCAGCTAACTTTTGACATTTTTGCATGAAAAAATGACTAAAACGATTAATTGATTTTTAAAATTGTTGGCTATTATTGTATTGTTGATTAACTAATTATCTAATCAACTTGTTTCAGCACTACCGAGCACTTAAAAATTTAATTATGTACGTAAAATGATATAAGTCTTGATTACAGTCTTGTTTTGATGAGAAAAGAGGAATTAGAGAGACGCCATAGGTGTTTCAGGAAGGTGTAAAACCTCTGTTTGAGAATGCTATTTGGTGTCTGCTGTGTGTGCCCTCATTTTTATTTTCCTCTTTCATTCCAAGACTCCACAGGACACTCTTCTTCTGCTTCTCCCCCACTGTTTCTGCCTCTATAGAAACAGCTCTCATATACTTCAGCCACATGTGGACAGTTGATGGCAAAATGAATTTCACTCATTCCCACGATGATGAGAGGCGATGGGAGACCGGGGCTCTGCTGATGTTGACTGCGGCAGTTGAAGATGCAGCGGTAAATCATTTCAAAATATATTAAGCCGCCAAGATCTGAACCAAATGCTGCACCGGTCTCTATTCTGCATTTTTCCAGCTCGACAAAACTTCTTATGACAGTGAATTTGCAATTATAAGTAAGATTACCCCGCAACTTCGCAAGAGGTTAGACGGCTGCAGACACCCAATTGTTGAATCTAATAAATACGCAGCAAACTACCCTGAAAACGACACAGCTGAGCAGACTCAGCAGAGCAGAATGTGCTGCCCTGTAAAACTCATTCCAACCCAGAAGGGCTTTTTAAATGTTGCAATGTAAATGCAGCATTAGCACGTTCGCAGCTCTGCCGAGTCTGTGACTTCCGTTATTCAAATAATGGGCTGGTTAGAAAACAACAACCGCACACACACACACACACACACACACACAGTTTTACCAGTTGTCATGTGAGAGTTGGTACTTTCAGACGCCTTTTTTGCTTCTCCCAGATCTCCCAGTTTTACCTGTTCAACCTCTATTTCTCTTCCCTCGGTTATTGCTGCATTACACATGACTGCCTTCCAGCTCTCTTTCTCCTTGTCTTATTCCAGCCTCATAGAAACACACTGAACCGTACGCTTTCTTTCTCCTTCTCTTCATCTGCTCCACTCTCTTTTAAAGGCGCACACTTGAAGTCGCTCTCTTTCGCTCAAGATCAAACAGTGTATCACAAAAAAAAGGCGAATTGGACACCAAGCACCTGTTTACATTTGATCTTGCGGGGGTGAGCTCGGTCCGCCCGCACTGGACTGAACTTTCATTTTCTTTATCTGACCGTGATAATCCACTTAGCAGCGTAACTTCTGGTTTCCTTCAGTGTCCTTGGCTCAGTTTCCAGAAAGCATCTTAGCATTAAATGTCATCTCTCGCTGCACTCTCTGCTCGTTTTATTTACAGAAGTGCAGCCAATTTGCTGTTTGGAAGCTCTGAATGAGGAGGAGAAATGATGTGACAATTCACTTTGAGCGACAATTCCAGCTTACAATGTTCTCTGTTTTGACAAGACTCCATTCACTTTTACCTGTTGCTAATAAAGTCGCCCTTCACATAAGCTGACTTATTAGACAGTTGTACCACATATGTATACTGTTGGTTTTGATCAGCAGCAGCTGTTGAATGTGTCAGTTCCTGTGTAGCTTCTTACGCAGAACCCTCAGTTTCAGTATAATAATGCAAGCTAACCTCTTTTATATGTAAACAGGTTTGAGACAAGCAGGTTAGGTAAAAGTTCACTTTTACTCAGGGTCAAAAAAAAAAAAAAGCAAAGGTCAAAACCAGGCAGACAAACTTATCCAAAACAGGATCAGGAAATGGATGCAGGCAAGGTCAGGCAGGCAGAGCATAAGGCAGACAGTAGACAATCTGGCAAGGAATGAGTAGAAATTTGCAGGTATATATCCGTGTATATACTGCAGGGAGGCATGAGAGGAAACAGGTGTCCAGGTTGCAGGTAGTTGGGGGAGGTCAGGTGATGGGGAATGGCGGGAAAGAGGTTACTGCAGGGCAGGAGGGGGTGTCAGCAGGAAAACCGGAGAGAATGTGTGACTAGGAGTTAGCTGTGACAGTGACGTTAGTTCAAGGCTCAGTTAGCTCTAACAACAGATGAAAGCTGAATGGGTTTTTTCAGAAGCCTTATTAAAGTTGAATGTGAGTCTTTCTTTTTTTCACATTCTGTACATAACGCTTTTTTTCTGTGATGCCGGAGGTCTTTGAAGTCCCTGAATGTAAAGGTTATAACTTATACGAATCCAGCGGAAGCCAATCTGAGGCCGACAAAGCTTGTTGGGTTTTGATTTAGCGTCAAAGTCAAACAGCGTCAAACAACGATGCATTATGGGTTTGGGAAAGGTTGTAAAGAAATGTTCTCTGATGGAAGCAAAACCAATCTTCAAAAAACTCTTATTAATAATGAGTCAGTTTTTCAGTAAGGACACAATGTATTTGCTATGCTATTCTTACCCGTGGCTCGTAAAACATATTTGAGGAATGTCATTTCAAATTGAGAAATCAGTGCACTTTAAATTATCATTGAGTTATGAATCATCTGTAGACCTTTGCTGGGTTTTTTTTATAGAATCATCTAATTGTTGCCTCCACCAAGGCCGGATTTCTTAAAAGAATTTTCCTTAAGTTTGGAGGACAGCCTTGGATAAAGGAACAACCAATTGAATTTTGGTGGTAATCCAAATTGAATATTTCCACAAAAAAAATCTTTTTTTTTAAACTAAGACGCTTGAAGATAAGACTTGAATGTTAAGATGAAGATTTAAGGATAAGTAGACGATTTAAGTGAAAATCCACTTTGCCCCATTAATTTCCAATAGTCAAGATTAGCAGTGTGGTTTTAGAAATGGCTACGTCGGCCCTCCCTTTTTCATAGGATGAAGCCTATGATCAATGACATGCTAAACTCGTGCTAGCATTTAGCGCAAAGCACTGCTTTGCCAAAGCGCAGCCTAACAGAGGCGAGTTCAAGATTGAAACCTAAAAGTAAATGGTATTCAAAACATGCATCTGGTGAACAGCATCTCATGCCAGACTGGGGTGCACTGAACTCAATTTGACAAAACATGGCCAAAGACTAAAAAAAAAAAAAAAAAAAAAGGCCAAAGGCAAAAATAAATAAATTAGTTCAATGAGAGACCCAGTGCCTTTAAAATCTCACACTAACTTCTTCTGTAGTAGTTTGAGGCAGGCAATAAATATTGAGGTCTTTTTTTTTTTCGTTTGCTCTCTGGTGTTTCAGGGCAGTTTGAACTCCAGTTGGCGCTGAGGTGGATGCAGCAGGCGGGGGCGGGATGGAGCTGTGGCTGGGAGGTGGAAAGAGATGAGGAGCGCCACCTGAACCTCATTAACCCTCTAAATGTTGTTTATATTTCATTGGTCGGTATCAGAGGTTAGAGGAGTCTGGTGAGAGCGAACAACACCTACCTGAAAAAGAAAGCGTCTGTTTATACTACGGCCAAAGTGTCTGTTTGTATTATATCTTACAAGTTGTCATTGCACAAAAGGTAAAGAGAAGTCTGTCCCTCGACTGCACTCTGCATCGCTAAAGAGAACCATTGTAATAACTGTAAATATTATATTATCGTACCTTTCAGAATACTATGAGTTCATGTTTTATTGAAGGTGTGAGTTGCTTGCAGCTTACATTTGCTAGTCCTCATTACAGTGTGAAGTAAAAATTCATAAATAGCATAAATATTCGGAACCAAATAAACGAAATTTAGAGAATAGAACTTTATTTTTATGTAGCTTGCCTCATTATAAAACTTTTTTACGAAGGCATATGATGAATTCATACCATAAAAATCTTTAAAAGGCTGTTATTCCTCTTCCCTACTAAGAGGGTGTTTCTAACCCTTCGACATCCAGTTTTCCCCTTTTGTTTCCCCTTCTGCAGCTTCAAGGTTGTTAAAATCATATTATTCCACTAACAATATCATATATACAGTGATCTGTATTAAGTTGTTCCAACTCCTCAATAGAGTCAAATCCAAAAGTTTTTTTTTTATGGCTCCTTCAATTAATCAATTAATGATTTTGTACACATTTCCCCAGACTGCATCCCAGCATGTTTGGTTTCTTTAAAATATTTGGGATCCCACACCAGATTTGAGCTACTTGTTAATGCCAAACGCAATCCACATGTCTTTATGGTTTTAAGTGCGATCTAAAATTTATGGTTAATATTACAATTGCAAAGTGCACAACTGACTGCAGGATGAGCTTGTCTATAACTTACCAGCCTCACAGGAGTTCCCACCCCTGCATTACCAGCTCTAATGTAATTGCACTACGATCTCTTCTATCCAGCTCCTTTATAAAATATTAGATATTTTACTGACGGTCAGACACATGAAGGTATGCGCACGTATACACACACACAATCCCACACACACATAACTGTACGTACACTTTTAATGACAGTCAAGCGCTGGCATTCCTTTCAATATTCATGCCTTTTACGTAACCTTTACATAACTATAGGACATGTGTACGCGATTCTACGTGCGTGTGTGTGTGTGTGTGTGTGTGTGTGTGTGTGTGTGTAGTTTAGGTCTTTTCTCAGTAGTTTCCCTCATTATGAGAAAGCTCTTTAATGTTTGTCTCCCAGTGGAGAGGGGAAGGGAGTGTGAAAGTGTTATTGCAGAGAGAGAGGGAGAGAAAAATCTAAGGGAGGCATGCAGACAGACACTCCTGCTCATGCGGTATGATCTCTCAGATGATGACACCCATATTTGCCTCGCCAGCATCCGCGCGGGCACCTACGCTATGCGTGTGCTCACAGGGCTCGTCTGTCTGTCTGTCTGTGTGACCTCAGCAATATAGTTGCCAATGATGGGGGGAGAAGGATTGGGGTGTTTTACTTAAGAGGATAATATAGATCAGAGGGGGAAGGAGAGTTAGACAAGGAGGAGGCGGTGGAAGGGGGTCGAGGTGGGAGATAAGAGGTAGACGTGTGGATGAGGGGAGAAAGGAGGGGGCAAAGAGGTACAAGACGGTGAATAAAAGAGGCTGAGGAGGGATGATTGCAGGCACGGAAAAGGCAAAATCTGCTCCCATCTGACTCTGACTGTACATAACAGTGACTGGAGAGCCCTCAGGATTGTGTGTGTGTGTGTGTGTGTGTGTGTGTGTGTGTGTGTGTGTGTGT
>CALSCE010010956.1:13701474-13712567 GCA_943593645.1 Bovichtus variegatus
GTGTGTGTGTGTGTGTGTGTGTGTGTGTGTGTGTGTGTGTGTGTGTGCGCGTCTGGGCATGCTCTGTTGGCCACTGATAACCCCACAGCAGAACTGTCACAGTCACGCTTTCACTCATAGCAGTGTGTGTGTGTGTGTGTGTGTGTGTGTGTGTGTTTGTGTGTCCATCTGCCTCTCCCTGTCTGCCTGCCTCAGCGTCAGTCTGTTACTATATTCCCTGATACCTCTCCAGTATCAGAGGCCATGATTTAAAACAGCTCAGTGGACGCGTGGGGAGTCCACAGATTCGGGAAGAAACCCGGAGTATATCGTGCAGCTAACAGGAACCTCGTGGCCATTACCCTTGCACAATAGCTGAGCAACCAGCTGGAGAGCCAGGAGGCGTCTTGGTGGGCTGTCGCTGGACCAAAACAGAAACGAGAAGTTGGTAGTTGCTCTACTACTCGCTCAGGGTTGCTAAAAGTGGGGCCCAAACCTGGGCAGTGATTTCACCTGCTGGAAGATAACAGAGAATAGATAACAGAGACATATCGCCGCTTATTTTTAGACAGGATGCATTCTCCACTGCGTTTCAGATGAGTTTGATGACTCAAAAATTTAAGCTGTGTAAATGACATCATTAGAGGAAAAAAACAAACTCTACCAGCTGTCAGAGTTCCTCGTTAAAATCATTCTTCTCCTCCGAGCCCGAGTGCTGATTCGGCACAGTTTGCAGTTTTTACATTCACCAATATATTTATAGCAATAAATATAGTATAGATTTGTGTCTGCCATTTCAACTGATGTTTAATGAATTATATTTGTATATGAATACATTTGTATTGTATTGCGATGAAATGATGGCATCATTGTAATCATTCTGCAAATTAATAATTCTGAGCAACCCGTAATTAAAAACAAAATGAGTTATTGGCTTTTGATCTAAGGTAATGCATAATAGTGGAACAAAAGTTTTCAGTGAAGTCTGGTTGACATTTTGAGGAGGACATTAAAGGTCCAGTGTGTAGGATTTAGGGGGGTTTATTGGCAGGAATGGAATATAATGTTCATAAATATGTTTTGATTGATGTATAATCACCTGAAACTAAGAATCGTGTTTTTGTTCACTTAGAATGAGCCCTTCACATCTAAATAGGGAGCAGGTCCTCTTCCATGGAATCTGCCATGTTTCCACAGTAGCCTTTAAATCACATACAACTACAAAAAATATCAAGGATGAGACAAGAAAGTCAAGCACCCAGTTATACTTATTTAGTCATTACTTATTCCAGGAAATCTCTTAAAACACAGAATCTCAGTGTAGAATAGTTAACACAGAGTCGCTCGCATCAAGCAAAAGCAAGAGGCGATATATAGTTTAGAGAATACTATAGATCCAAGATGAAACGGACAGAAGGGCTGGACTCAGAGAAGCAATTACAAATCTGTCTGCAACTTCAGCACCACGGACAGCGCCATGGATACACTGCACAGTTAGGCTAGTGATATTTCAGAGTCATGGCCATAGATTCTAAGTTGCACAAACCTCAGTCAAATATAGGATCAATGAGTCAGGCTGCACTGGCACATTAAACTAAGCAACACTTCTGCCCCTGCACTCTCTCTGCTGCTACTGGCTGGAGAGCTAGGATGGCAGTTTAAAAAAGGGGGTATGCATTTTGGTAATTTTGCTAACAAGGGGGATGGCATCTCTCATCAAAACACTTTCTGAGCAAGAGCAAGACTCACAAAGTGATAAAGCAAACATGCTAATGTTAATATGCAGGTAGGCCTGTATTTCTGTGCAAAGTATTGGACAAATGTGGCTCAGGAGGCGGAGTTGTCGTCCACCAGTCAGAGGGTCGGTGGTTTGATCCCCGGCCTCTGCAGTCAGCATGTCAAAGTGTCCTTGGGTATAAGATACTGAACCCAAAATTGCTCCCGATGGCCAACAGTGTGCAAGTGTGTGTGAATGGTTATCGCTAATGAGCATGTGACACCTTGTATAGTAGGCTCTGACTCTGTATGATGTGTGTGAATGGGGGAATGCTGATGTGTTGTAAAGCGCTTTGAGGGATCGCAAAGATTGGAAAAGCGCTATATAAATGCAGACTATTTACCAATTAAAAATTTGACAGGATTAAAGCACTATATGAAAAGTTAGTACAAGTCATTCAGTGGGAAACATGAATGTCTGTCATAGCAATCCATCCAATAGTTCTTGAGACATTTCACTCATAACTGCAAAAATCCAACTTCAGAGAATCACCAACGTCAGTAAGGTTCATCCTCTGGGGATCATGAATGTCATTGATCCCCATTGTATGGTGATCCATCTTGTAAATGTTGAGATATTTATGTCTGGATCAAAGTGGAGGACCAACCTACATTACCATCCCCCGAGCCACAGCGCTAGTGTCGCTTCTGAATACATTTACTAAATTGTGATATAAATTGGATATCACAGTTATTAAGGTCCTGATAATGACTTCAACCATTTCACAAAGTCCCACTTAAAAAGTATTTCAAAAGTGATTAATTCTTTAGGCCTTTAATTGTTTTGGATCAAAGCAAACAAGAGAGGCCTAGGCATGCTGATATTTCACTTGACAAACACTGAGTTTTCGTGTGGAGTAAACAACAATAAATGTTGAAAACCCTTCCCAGTATCAGCAGCAGTCAGTTTCCTCTGCTGAGCTGAGTAAACCCACTGTGTGACTTTCAGTCAGTACTTGATGTATTGTATCGGCTTGTAGTATCGATCTTGTTCATTTAGGCCACATATTGATTAACTGTGTTAGCTGCACTCATTTTTCATTTTGTAAAACTGGGGTTACATGTAATGGGGGCACTTTCCACAGCAGGAGTATTTTTATCCATGCTATTGGGGTGTCTGTAGGGATGGGAATGGGTCAGGCAGTCTACCCTTTTTCACTGAAATATCTCAACTATTGGATGGGTTCATGATCCCCAGAGGATGAACCCTAGGGACTTTGGTGATCCCCTTCCTTTAGCGCCAACAAGATTTGACATTTTTGATTTAAAATGAAAAGTCTCAACAACTATTTGGATGGATTGACTTGCAATTTGGTGAGTACAGACATTCATGTTCTTGTATGAATCATAATAACTTTGGTGGTCACCTGACTTTTCCATCATCAGCTCAGAATACTTTCATTTATAGCCAAAAATTAATGGCACCCATCAGCCTCAACTGTGTTTAGTGCTAATAGGCTAACTAAACTGTTTGCACGGGACTAGTATTACCTGGGGACCTTTAGTAATGTGTAATAATTGCGGAGCATATCTGTGATCAGGAGGTGGAGTGGTCGTCCACCAGTCAGAGGGTCGGTGGTTCAATCCCCGGCCTCTGTGGTTGACGTGTCAAAGTGTCCTTGGGCAAGATACTGAACCCCAAATTGTTGCGTGTGAGTGTGTGTGAATGGTTAACACTGAGCATGTGGCATCTTGTATGGCAGCCTGTGACTCTGTAAGAATGTGTGTGAATGGCTGAATGCTGACATGTGTAAAGCGCTTTGAGTGATGGCAAAAGATTGGAAAAGCGCTATCTAAATGCAGTCCATTTATCCATTTACCATCTGTGAGAATCTGCCATGTCCGTAAATTGTCATGTAAAAATTCCACCGCAAATGGCCTAACACATTTTGCAAAAACACAGAGGCCATGTGATAATATTAGTCTTGTGTGAATCGGCATCTTGGTGTTTTTCGGGTCGTATTTTGGATCAAGAATTATGGAGGCTTCGTCGGCAATAATAAGTAAACGTTTTGACAGCATTTTGGATGCAAATTCAGGCTCATGTCACCACACAGCATGGAGAACCATTCACCAGAGCAAGAGGTCTTTGTGGATATTATATAAACAGTTAAACATAAATAGGCCTTTATAATATAATTATATTTAGAAATACAGACTTTGCTTATACAAAACACAGACGTGGGGTGGGGGGGGGGTCCTTTCTAAATCACATGAGGTCCCCTAGTTATACTAGTCCCATGCGAATAGGGTTTTGGTCTTGTTTGTATCATGTTATATACTGTAGGGACATGTTACTACAATGAAGTGTTTGTCATCGGTCTTTGTTCCCCATCACATTGAATTACCTCGTGTCTTGCTCTCACTGCAGCAAATCGTGTCTGTCCTCCAGTGTTTCTGTCTGTGTGTATCTTTTTCTGTATAATATGTTCATGTCATGTCACTTCACTGGACGTATAGCTGAAGATGCCTCCTGCCGTGCCTGTTTAAAATTCATGTTTTTCTCTCTATCAAAGTAATGTGGACATCATTAGAAATTGTGTGGATGTTGACTTTAAGCGGCTTTCTCCACAAACAGCTCATAAATGGAGGAGATGCAGCCCCTGAAACTAATGATGGGGATAATTTCAGATAACTTAAAGTAACAAAGCATGTGGTCGCCTGAAGATATCACATTTTAGTACAGCTGCAGATTAGAATTTCTGTTTCTTTGCCTGACTAGTTTGAGACTATTATACAGCGTATTCACTTATATATTTAATGTCTTATCTTCCAGACATGATGCTCCTGTCTACAAGGTCTTCGGTTCACACATGACAAAACACAGATTGAGCTCGGCGTTTTCAGAGCTACCTAGGAATGTCATCTGTGAGTAATATTTCAAATCGAAGATAAAGGCTGGTAGAGAATGCGTCATTCGAATTTCAGTTTCTGTCCCACAGAAGTAATTCTTTTATTGTATCGTGAAATAGTCTTTTCTTATTTCAAGTACTCTCTCATCAACCAAATTTGTCAATATAAAGACAGCGTAAAGACGCATTTTGTCAGCTTGAGAATAAAATCCTTTTAATGTGCTGTCAGGTTTTCAATAAAAAATATAATTACGGTTTAGACAACACACAAAAGGAATGAGGCTGGAGAACCCGACTGCAAGATTCACACTTTGTTTAAAAGTCTCACTTTTCTATTACCTTTCTGATTGTTTGGTGGTTATTTGGCTTTTATTTTTTGTCTTGCATTTTTATTACTTCCCGGGTGCTGAAGAAACTTTACATGCTTCACAGTCCAAAACTACAGGTACTTAGACTAGATTTGAGACACGGTTATGAAAGCTATTTAAATATTTCAGTTCATGTTCCTCGAGGTTAAGCACAAGCAGTAAAAACGAAGCATACAAGAGCTTTTAATAAGTCTCTCCTTTTGTACGATGAATGTCTATTTTGTGTTTTAATGAATCTGTAGTTCAGGGAAGATTTTTGGCAGATTTATTTGTCTTTTCAGTACCAATATGATCTCATTCTGTACGTTTGGTGTTCTGCTGACAGTCTTCATTGTGTTTCCTGCTTTCCTCCTGGGATTAGTGACACCGCTATTTTCGTGTACTATAAATCATCTTTATGTCCCGTGTTCACAGGCCGGTCGACAAAGCATCCTAATGTTTGCAGCAGTTCACTGATTACCAAACCGCCTGACAGCCCCGGTGGCGGCAGCACAGCCGGGCGAGCCAGTTGTGCTGCTCTGCTTCTGGTCAGAGCTCTGCGGGGCTGATTGTCGGGGAAACGGCGAGACATTTTTCAGCCTTGATGGCTGCCAACTCACAAATAGCTCCCTGTAGTCCAAAAGTGATGGAAGGTCAATTTGGTGGATCAAAAGAGCTCAAAGGGAGCACACCTTGTGCCCCTATAATTTTGTGGGTTTGAATCTATTTCCTGACCTTTGCTGCATGTTATCCTCTCTCTACCTTCACTGCCTCCCCTCACACCTACTCTGCCTCTGTCTGCTGCTCATGCAATGATACAGAAAGACCTTGAAAAATCATAAGTCATTCTTCTTCTTCTTATTCTTCTTTTACTTTTTCTTCTTCTTTTTCTTGGTCAACACTATTTTCAATATCTGAGGCTCCCAAAAATATAGTGCAGACCATTTGTCAATTTTAAGCGATGTGATTGGAAGGAAGGTGTATTTTGGAGAGCGTAGGAAGCAGGGAGTCAGGAGTCAAAACTAACAGAGAGTAAAATGTTTTTAGAAGTCCCATTTTTATCTCAGCAGCACAGTACAGTAATTCCTCTTCCGCTTCATTGCTTTATATAGAGCTGGAAGATGTAGTGTATCAATATAGTATTGACAAGAGAACCTAAGACCAGATATTTTGTGGGATGTTGGTGATAAAAACTGATGTAGCTTAAATTATATCTAGTCTTGGCCGTTAAAGCTACAGTAAATTATGCAATTTTATGTTCTTACTAGTCTGTTTTAGCTCAACCTGATTGGCATTACATACACTGTAAGCACATTTTTTTCTTAGAGACCATATTGCACGATATTGCACTTTGTAGACATCCTCATCTACATACTTTAGAAATTATGCGAGTCCACACTTGTGGCAGTTTCTATGAAAGCTTTTTCAACATGACACGCGCAAAGTGAGGTCCTTAAAATAATTGGTTTTCCAAGTTTGGTGTGGAAGAGCTTGACCGGCCTGCACAGAGCCCCGACCTCGAGCCTATCTTACACCTCTGGGATAAATTGGAAGGCCGACTGCGAGCCAGGCCTGATCGCCCAAAACCAGTGGCCGTCCTCACTGACGCTCTTGTGGCTGAATGGCAGCAAATCCCTGCAGCCAGGTTTCAAAATGTGATGGAAAGACTTCCCAGAGGAGTGGATGTTCTTATGAAAGCATATTAATACTCATTGTTTTGTAATTAAATGTCCAAAACCACATTAAGGAGTAATACCCACGTGTCCGGATACTTTTGGCCTTGTAATATATATATAATTTAGCTTAAAATACCCTATTTTCCTGTAGGCTACAGTACAAATCAAGACGGATATACACTCGATGAACAGGGTTAACAGCTATACACAGCATGCAGCCACACTAGACTGATTTATCACATATTGCTCGCGATCAGGCTGTGTCCTAGCTATAATTGTATTACCCACAGTAATTGTGTTTACATTCTTTTTGTACTCAATCGTATAGAGTGACAGAGGGCTACGCAAGCACTCGCAGCGCTGCAATTACATCCAGGTAACTTTTATTTCGCTTTGGCTCATTAGGCGCCGTGGTCACGTTCTTTCACTGGCTTTGATACAGAGCGGTGATCACGGTGGGCACAGGGTGGAGATGGCTTTACTAGATTTGTGTGACTAAAATGGAGAAGACTACTGGGTCTTTTGATCTCTACCAACTCCTGAGGGAAATATCCGGAGCTTTAGCTGCTAAATGCTTCGCTATGTTCATCCGAGAGTCGCTGACTTTGTCTGTCTGCTGGTTGGTGCTGAGCAGGTAGAATACGCTTGCTTTTTAGAGCGTTTGTCGTGGAAAATTTAGTATGAAGCTCCGTAAAAGCCGAGGGGAGCTGCAGATTCAAGGGATAATTCTCTACAAGTCATCACTGGGAGCAAGCCCACATTGACACGCTGTTTTCGCATTGTCATTTCATTTAAACAATATCAGCTATAGCTGCTTTAAATGATGAGAAATGTGTTGAAGAACATTTAACTTCATTGTTGCGAGGACTAAATTGACAACAGCAGCACTTTCAGTGTTATTTGTTTATGCTTATGAATCAATGGAGGACCTGAAAATGCACCCTTTTTGATTTATATAAGAGCCTCTTCTGAAGACATTTGTGGTGATGTACTAACTTCCAGTAACAGAGTAGTTGCTGTTTATTTCCTCCTGTCTCCACTTCTTAGAGGTCTGATCTCAGTACTTTTCTGCTTTTTGTTTCAGTCTAATTTTAGTGCACTCCCTACAGTGTGATACCTTTGCCTCCGTTTGAGCTGCACAAACTGCTGCGTCTAAATAAAACGCACTTGAAACTGCCAACGTGTCAAGCAGACTGCAAGGTGGTGTTTAGGTGGACAAGGACTTCCACCCACCTTATGTTATTTCCCGTTGAAACAGTATTACTGCAGTGTCATGACAGGTCAGGCTGGTGATGTCCACTCCACACGGCAACCACTGAAGCGCTGGGCTCTGTGCCAGCAGATGAATGTCAACTAACAGTGGAGCGAGCGCTCAAGGATAAGTATCTCTCTCTACGGTCACCTTCACTGGTCAAATTTGTACGAGGAAAGTCCCCCTTACCTTCTGCAGAGTGCGGAGGCAGTGCTGTTATCTGTGGCTGCAGATTTGGCCCGAGGGGTTGAGAGTCGACGCCTGGGATGTTGTCTTCTCCTGTGGTTCAGCTCACGGTTTGTGTAGTTTGGCTATCTGATGACACCTCATAATCCTTCACACAAGTGCCCCTATATGGTGTCTTATACAATGCTTAACTTTGAAGCTTTACAGTGGATTACACTAAGAAATAGGGTCGGTAACCTTTCAGCTCTTAATCTCCACAGTATGAGCTTTAAAGGGGACATTTTTGCTTTTGGAGGACATTTCTTTTTCCCAAAACACTACACATCCATTCAGGAAAGCTTTTTGTGACCTGTAATGTGTTACTTAATGAGTCTGAAACCCCATCCTCTTAACATTTTTTTTTTTTTATTTAAGCAAAGGTCTTAAGTGTGACTTTTAATTGTGATGATAATAGAATTTGCTCCGATGGCAGCAATTATTTTTGTACGAGTAGGTGCCAATTGTTTCCATTTGCACATTTTAGCCGTACATCTCTACAGGAGTTCATGAATGGCCAACGATATTAGCATCACTCAATTGCTTTTACTTTGAAGTATGTTATTTAAACCTGAAATATATAATTTTTGAAAAACAGTAATTCAGACTAAAGAAAATGCATTTTATTCTTCGCTATACGGTCATTTCTAACAAGGAGCAATGTTTTTATTCCTGTGTTTGTTGCAACAATCTATATTGAGAGCAGGGAAGAGAGAGAAAAAAGGCTGAACGCTGGTGGTTACAGCCGATTCCCAAGGCTGCCAGTGTTGTAGGTTGACTGCTCCTGTGTTCCTCTGGAGGTGTGTGTGTTTAAAAAAGCACTGAAAACATTCTGCCGCTGTGAAAAATCGCTTCAAAGGGGCATTTCAGTGTTGACTACGGTAAGATACGTCTTAAAGAAAACACTTTCTTTCTGTGATGGATCTTGGTAGAGGTGCATCCAAAGAAGACAGAAGAGGCAATATGTATGAAAATGAGCAGAGCAATGTTCCAAGAGTTTCAATACCAACAGAGAGGGGGATGTTGTAAAAAAGTACCCCCTGAATATTATTGCTCTGGGGCGCATCACTCGTCATAGCTCCCGGCAAGCCTCCCCCGAATTAAAGACATGTCTCCCTGCAGCAGGAAGAACAACAACAATACAAACACGCACAGAGACACACATGCAGATGAATACATGTAGAACACATACACATGGGCAGTAACATGCATGACCAAATAAACAGGAAGAAAAGAAGCACGCACACACACACAGCCAGTCAAACTGCTAAGCACCAATTGACTGTTGGCTAAATGCCGGCCTGACTAGCGATTATATAGACTTTAGTTATGCAAATATTAGGATTTAGGATAAACAGCTGCTGGTGTGAACGCTCCAATCGAGATTTATTAAAGCATTGCAGAAGAAGAGGGCACAACGAGATCCTTTTTAAAAGAGCGGCAGTCATATGGAAATGGTGCGGGAAACGTGGCGAAAACATGGCATTTATGTTCGTCCCCTCGTCAATCCACGCAGATCTGATGTTTTCAGTGACGTTTAAGTGTTTAAGTTTTATCAATAAACCAACTTTTCCACATCGGCCAAGCGTACAAATTATTTCCGAATTTCTGGCATTCCCGCTCAGGTTTTTAGTGGATGGAAAGACAACTTGTGTTATGTTGTCTAATTATATCTTAACAACACAGAGGCATTGGCGAGTTGGGCAAACAGTCAAACGATCATGCATTGCGTCTCTCGTCCTTTTCTGTCTCCTCTCCCTGACCACCTCTCTCTGTCCCATTTCCCATCTCTGTCTCTCTCCTTTTCGCTTTCTGCCAACCAGGACGCTGACAATGGATTCAATAAAGATGCATTGAAATACGCTGTGGCTGGATTTGGCTTCCCGGGACACACAATGGAAGGACCTAGTGCTGCAATTATTACTCAGGATTCCAGCACATTGCTCAGCAAACTCATTTTCCCTGTGTTCTTCCTCTTCCTCTATCTTCCTCTCACTCTCTCCGTCAATCCGTCTTATTCACCTGAGTTTCTCTTCCTCGAGTTGATATTTCTCTCTGCCTCTCCTTCCTTTTCTTTCAGTCCCTCCCACTTTCTCTCCTTTCTCCCTCTTTCTCACCCTGTTCAACTCAGTACAGTCCATTATTGTTGTTTGCTAAAGTAGAACTATAATTTCACAGCTGAGGAGCCAGATCAGGTCTGGAGTAGTGATTAATAATCTGACGGTGAATAATGATTTCAGCCTCCATATTCAGCTGTAGGTAATTATTCGCTGTGTAATTGTGGAATAGATTTGCTCATGAAAAACAGACTTATTCAAATGTGAGATAGAAACCGAAGCGCCTTGGGTGTGTCGAGGCATCCGTGAAGCTAAATTTACATGGGTGGGATCCAAATATAGGCCCGGGAATGAGATTAGAACATTAGCGTGGGCGTCACTTCAAGCCTCTCCGGTCTCGAAGTCTTACCCGGTCTTGTTTCAGCCGCTGAAGTGAGGCGCACTGCCTGCCTATCCTGCTCATCACAACTGTGACGGATGTGTCAAAAGAAGCGACGCGAAGCATTTCATTCTCTTTGTCCTTGTATCTCTTCTTGTCTATAATGATAATGGATTGCATTTTGTTTTCTCGATGGATGTTAAGGGATCAAGAGGTGGCGGGTTAAGCGACAAGACGGCGCGAGAGGAGATCGCAAGAAGGACTACAGAAATGATCCTTCACGTTTTGTTGGTGCTTTGTTTTTGTGTTTTTGTGTTTTTGTGTTTTTTTAAATGTGCCTCAAAGCAGCTAAGCAGGGGGTATGAGACACTGAAAACACTCACTAACAAGAACTCAGACACACAAAGGAAACACTTGCTCCCGTGCATGGCCACACACGCTTAAGTCCATGAGACAAAACATCATTTACACTTTGCGTACTTAACTGAGGTGTCTTTAGTTACATTTGTGTGTGTGTGTGTGTGTGTGTGTGTGTGTGTGTGTGTGTGTGTGT
>CALSCE010010956.1:13712841-13754127 GCA_943593645.1 Bovichtus variegatus
TGTGTGTGTGTGTGTGTGTGTGTGTGTGTGTGTGTGTGTGTGTGTGTTAACGTGGGGGTGGGTGTGTTTGCTCAGGTTTGGTTATTTTGGGTGTTGTCAACGAGAAAGTGAAACCCTTTTACTGTAGCTACAAGTTTCTCTATCTGGTTGCCAGGCAACCAGAAGCCTTGAGTTGGTCCACAGAAGGCAAGTGCGTGCGTGTGCATCCAGATGTACACACACGCACGCGCACACACGCACACACACACACACACATACACACAAACACACCTGCGTGTTACTGTGGTAAACATGCAGCTCTAGCAGCAGATAAACAAGAGCTATCACCCCCGTCACAGTGTCCACTCTGGGGTTTGTTCTCACAGATCACATGCCAGATCACAAACAGTGTGCGGATGTGTGTTTGTGTGTGTGTGTGTGCATCAGGGGGATTTTTAAAGTGGCATTGTTTAGACTGTTTAGATAGTTCTGCTTGCCAAGGACTCAACAATCCTCTTCTGTACGCACACACACAGCGACACACCAATACCGGCACACACATGCAAGCACACTCCTCCACGTACACACACTCCACATAATGCTTGCAAAAACACACGCTCACACACTCACGTGAAAACGCATATCAATGACAAGAAGATGCTCATCCCCATTCAGGCGTGGGAGACGGGCGTCAGTTAGAATTTTTTCCCTCCATATTTTCCCGTGATGACAGGTGGGGTAATGGGCCATTAGATTAACACCAAACAGAGGAGGTGGTTTCGAATGTAATGTAATGCTTTGTTGATAGAAACCAGACGCTGCTCTCCTCCTGATTTAGGCTTTTCTGCAGTGTATGCCTGTACACGCTTCGCTCAAAATAAGGCCAATGATGATAGAATGAGGCAATCTCTGCTCTTTAGGGTGTGTGTGTGTGGGTGTGTGTGTGTGTGTGTGTGTGTGTGTGTTTGTCAGGAGAGAAAGAGAGACACAAACAGATTTGTGTGTATGCATGTGGGGGTGTGTGAAAGTGTGTGTGTGTGTGCTCATTAAAACAGAAAAAAAGAAAAGAAAAGCCTGGGAGAGAGAATCCTCCATGCCCATCAGCAAGGATTTACTGATGAGGGAGCACTGTAAAGGGTCTCTCATCTCTCCTTAGACATTCCCTCCTCGGCCTGCTCCGCTTCCTTACTGCCTTTTGTTAATTGCCATTGTTCAATACTGTAAATTCCCTTTGTCAGCACATACCCTGTGAAGACGGCGAAAGTTAAAATTCTGACCGATTTCAAAGAGAAATTTTGTTCTCTATTCCAACTGTAGATGGAAACGGCAAAACTAGACTGCCTTCAGCTGCAGCGCGTTTCAAGTTGAAACAGATGGTTAGACTGCGGTGATGCCCCTGCAACAGGCCAGGCTGTACGACTACAAAGCTCAGATAAGTGATAATGACTTGCAACAGCGTGGAGCAAGAGATAAACAACACCTTGACAGGAAATAAGTGAAATTATTAAAAAAAAAAAAATACAAAGGAATTTTCTTACTGCTGTCATGAAAGGACAAAGAAGTCAGGAATATAATTAATAAATGCCAGGCTCTTGAAAAATAAGATACCCTCTGCCGTAGGAAAATAAATAAAAAAAGATAGCAGCATTCACAGTGTTACTCCAAAGTGTTCAATTTCAATGTCCCCCACCACTCAAATACGTGTTATGCTTATTGTTGCTTGACTCAGATGTTTGACCTTCACTGTGCAGAATGATGTATGTAAAGAGTTTGACACTAGAGGGCTGTTTTCACATTCATCTGCTGAAGGGGGAAAGTTTCTCAGTGTTCACCTTAAATTTGACTTTAAGACGTGCACATAAACGTGTGATTTTGTGACATCACAACTCATTTGGAAGCCAATTGTGATCCAGTATGTAACTAAGATGAGTGTGATGTATCAGAGACATCTTGTGTCCAGCAGTTAAGCGATTAAAACTACTTTTTTTTTTTTTACATTTTCATCTGGATTTTATTTCCTATGAGGAAAATTAAGTAGATGTAATTTTGAGGAATTTTTATTCATTTAAAAAAATAATACATTTTTTTTTATTGCGTAATGTATTTGTATGTGTCATGAAACGTTTCTGGAGGCGATCTTTAAATAAAAAATGTAAAGCATTATGAAATAAATAAACATAAGGAAAAAGATTGAAATATAAAAATGTGCCAGTATATTTTGAAAAAAAAAAGCTAAATAAAAAAATTAATTAAAGTGGTGGTCTAGTGGTTAGGCTTCCAAATAGAATTCAGTGTGAGCTCAATACCACCAGGGGCCACCATTGAGCCCCTGAGCAAGGCACTTAACCCCGAGTTGCTCCAGCGGGACTGTCCCTGTAGTTAGTTACTGTAAGTCGCTCTGAATATCTGCTAAATGACATGTAAATGTAAAAAAATGTAAAAAATTGTGAAAAATTGGGGTAATAATGGGGGTAAAATTGTGAAAAAATTCAAACTCAAGCCATTATTATGAAATTACATCTTCTCGTGTCATTTGTCATGTTAGTCACGTTTGGCCACAATAAAAAAAAAATAAAACTGTTAAACTTTGCTACATATGCTACCTATAAGTAGGCTGGTTTGTGACCTTGAACTATCACTCAGCATCCAACTGAAGAGCCAGTGTTAACAGCAGCAGCTCGCTGGTCAACTCAGAGCGACCTCAGCAGTGTTGTGATTTGTCCTTAGAGAAATACACTAAACTCTGCGAAGGCTCTCGCTGATTCCTCTATCCACAGTTAGCTAGCTGCACAGTTCTGGCTGGCAGCTGCTGAGTCAGCTGGGATGCATGTGATTGGCTGAACATTCAGAGTGGAGGGCTTCATATGATGCACCGGTGACAAGACCACTGTCATAAAAAGGGACATTACGAAATAAAATGTGACATAGAACAAACGTTTCATTAGGGGAAAATGTCATTATGAATTATGAGTTTCAGAGAAGGACATTTTGATATAGAAATGATGAAATAACATTTCATATAAATGAGTTGAGTTTTAAAAATGTATGTCTTATCTATTTATTTAATATTGAACACTTTGGGGCTCCACATTTTACAGACTGGATGTACAAATGAGAGACAAGTTGGCACTGTTAAAGGCAGGCACCCGGCTCAAAACTGTGGGCCCCGTGACAACAACTCAACAGCAGCTCTGACACAATATCTATAATCCTTGACATGTTCTAGGGCCCCTGTCCAGCTCTTGGTTAAAAATCCTTTATCTCCACAGTGTCAACTTTTTACAGACTGAGAAAAACTATTTTACTTTTGGCTGGGTGACAATGCATTTTGACATCATCTCGTGGGTTTCTGAAAGGCCTCATGAGCCAAAAAGACAGAGAAATAAATATATATATATATATATATATATAAAACTACAGCTTGAGTCACCAAAATTGGACTTTTCACATAAGAAATATATGAAGACATTTTATACCACATACTGTAACTGAAGTGGACATTCCAACAACACACCTCCAGTGATGGTTGCTATTACCACTAGAACGGCCACAACACAGCAATTGCTTGAAGGTGAAACAATAAGCGAGCATTCAGAAGCCAGATTGAGGGAGAAACAAGCTGAGGGTCGGCTGTTTGTGTTTGCTGCCCGGCGTCGGCAGCAGATCAAGGTGACTGAGTGTAAGCGAGCTAGTCAAGGCCGAGCCAAAGAATCCATATCAGGAGAGAAGCAGAGTAGTGAAAGGCAGATCAATGTGCAAACAAATCAACCTTGCAACAGCGAAGAAAACACAACCGTCTGCTCTGGCTAGAGCACTTTTTTTTTTATTTTTTATTGTTATTCTGAACTCTTATCTTTAGTCAGGGCTAAAACATATGTCTGAAGCCTGAGATGTTCAAGTGGTAATCTATGAGATCCTGTTCATGTTATTGTATATGTCTGTGCTCTTTGCTCCGGTGTTTATACACTTAACTCTGTGGAGAGCACTCGCCATTCAAACAAGAAGAACCGTCTTTATTTTGTAAAAAGGTGGTGTTGCTACAGGTTGAGCTCTCTTGTTTGTCTTTTTTTTGCTTTGGTTGCTCATGCAAACTATCCAGTTTACCTATCTACTTCAATCTAAATTGCTGCTGCCGAGTGTTCGGAGCCATACATATAAAGGATTTCATGAGCGTGAATCACTTATTGTGCTGTTTTAATTGCAAAAAGGGAGGAGAAAAACTGACATTTATTTCCACCGAAAGGTTAAAGATTATGATGACTGGATGGATAGCCGGATGAGGATTATATTATTACTGGAATGTGTATATAATTGGGCACCGTGCTCTGTAAATTAACCAGATGAATCCAGGTAAAAGCAACAATCCCTCACCAATTTCACATTTAGACAAGCCGATGAAAATAAGGCGGAGGAGGAGGCGGTTTAAAGACGAGTGCAGAAGGGAGCACCACTCCATGTTTGTGAAATTCCACCTTTGCTTTCTCTTTTTGCTTCTGTTTTTTTCTTTTGTTTGTTTTTTATTTCTTTTGTCAACCTCAGAGGCTATTTCACTATCCATCACTCCTCTTTGCCACGATGGAGAATGATGCGCTATACAGCAGGCAGAGAGACAGGAAGAGATACACAGACAGATTACCCGACAGATAGATCAGGAGGTGGTTGAATTGTCAGTGCAGCGAATCACAGCAGTTACAACTTGTGATCACAGAAGGAACGAGACGCATGGAGACAGAACGAGAGTGACAGGCGGAGAGAGGGAGAGAGGGAGAGAGACAGAGAGAGAGAGAGAGGCAAAAACAGGTGAGGAGGGGGGAAGAAGAGGTGTAGTTGAAAGTAAGAAGAGAATAGAGCAGTGGTGGGAATCGATGTTCCCCATGCGATCTATAGAACTCTCAATTATCCTACTGCAGCCTGTCGACGACAGCTCTCGAGCTGAAGAGGGGAGTAAAGAAGGGAGGAAGAGGCAGTGGAGGAAATGTCTGTGCGAGGGGAAACAGGTTGCCCCTGTTTTTAAGCGGTATCTACTTGCAGTGTAGAATGTGAAGGCGAACTCTATGATGCAATGCAAATTTACTGTCCTGTTTGTCTGGCGGCGCCGGCTGCAGAGGACGAAAAAACACAAGACATAGGATGGAGAAATACAGATAGAGAGAGAGAGACAGCCACAGAATGGAAATGAGACACAGAAAGAAAGAAAATGAGTGAGCAGAACAAAGAGAGGGAGGGAGAGAGAGGGAGAGAGAGAGAGAGAGAGACAAGGACACCAGAAGGGGGAAAAGGGAAGGATGCATTGAATGGAAGAGAGAAGAAACAGGAATAAAGAACAACAAGAGGTGTGAAGGAAGAAGGAAAATAATGGGGGTAAATAAATCCAGTAGAAACCTTCCACTTACAGAAGCTGACTTCCTCTCGGAAAATCGATGCCGACTGTAGCCAGAATCCCCACAGGCCAAAGACAAAAGATCCACTCTGCATGAGCACATTACCACACATGTTTGTTGAGCTTCACCTATGTCTAACCCTAACATAACCTAAATCCTACAGCTATACAGCTTCTTGGCCATGATTCTATCTATGTTGTGTGAAGTTAGTAAAAAAATAAAATAAAATTCCATTCACTCTTGCATAGTGAAAGAAGGTGCAAAATCTTACTTTTAGCACATTAAACTAACAGGAACAGAGGATTCAGCCATCATATAAAGAACTGATTCCTGTTTATTAATGTTGTGAAAACAAAACGACATAGAGGGGGAAAAAGAAAATACTCAATGCCAACTGCCAGAACGGCTATGTTATTCTGGCAATACAATACCAAATATGGCAGTGGCTTACATACATATGTCTGCCAGATTGTGTTATATTTCAGGTTGCTGATGTGGGTACAATTTAAATTGAGAATCAAAACTTAGCTATAAAAATACATTTTGGCCGATCTGGTGCATCATTAATCACAAATCTGAATCATGTCTTTTGATGTGGAAGGAAGCACCCGGAGCATCTGGAAGACATTCATACAAACACAAGGAGAACATGCAAACTCCACACAAAAAGTCCCAAGTTGGGTTCAAAACCAGGACCTTCTTCCTGTGAGGCAACATTGCTCATGGCTGGGCCCCACTGTCACCGACAGCCTGCTCCGCTAAAGCATGCACTGTGCGCTGCCTGCCCAGAAACAAGCAGAGAGACAAAGTTAGCAACTGGATGGTTAAGAAAGACCAAATGGAGCAAGGCCAAAAAGTAAACAAATATTAAATAAAGCTAATATATTCAGCTTTAAAGAAATAGATTGACATTTATAAAAAAAAAAAATCCCCTTATTCCCTTTCTTGCTGAGAGTTTTTGAGAAGATCGGCCCTCATGTCTCTGCGTTAAGTATAAACTGGGAGGTGGTTAGCTTAGCTTAGCATAAAGAGTGAAAGCAAGGGGAAACAGCTAGCCTAGCTCTATCCAGAGTTTAGCATTACACCTATCGGAACGTCTACCGCTCACTCATCAACATTGTATTGAATGTTTAATATACAGAAATGTCTCAGGAGAAAATAGGTCCTGTAACAACTGTTTCTGCTAGTTGCCTGACTGTAAGCTATCGCTAAAAAATAGTAACAACAAAACTCTGCCTGAAACTACAAATTGTCATTTTTACATTTCTCTTTGGGTTAAAATTAAACAAAGGAGATTGCCTCCAGGCTCTAGCTCTGTACTTAAAGGTTCAATGTGTAAGATATGCCAGAATTTAAACTTAAACCATTAAAACAATGAACTAACATAATCAACAGAATGTGAAGCGATAACAGTGTTGATGTCATATCAAAGACCATAGCTACTGAAATTAGCATGCTAACAGCTAGCTGCGCTCCGCTCTAGAGGTGATAGTGAGTCAGTGTAGCTGCAGTCTGCCCTCAGACCAGAGAGAGAAGAAGTAGAGCTGCCTGACTCGCTTGTAAATATTACAGCCGTGTTCCGTGTCTGTTTTAAAGTGTGTTTATTGGATTACATTCAAAGTGGCAGAAACGAGAAAACTACACGCACCACCACCACGTCTGCTTTGGGAAGATGAGACGAATATGCAGGTCGTTTTCTACTTTCCACTTTGGATTTAGTCCAATAAACAAACAAACGTAATGTTACTTGGACTACAGCCCCGGTTAACATCAGTGCCCCAGTAAACACAGATGGCTCAGTCTCACGTGAAGATTAAAAGACAGCTGTGTTTTTTGACCGGCTCTCAGAGTTTGGTGATTTTGTCCACTGACAGGCAATACACAGGAGTAAATGCAATACACTATATACAGAATAAATTAGAATGCGATAAATATGCCAAACTACTACAACTAAAATATGAACATTAGAGATCGTATGGATCCAGTTTAGAGGTGAAATACTCCCTCCATTTATTTGAAGCAGGTGGCTCGGAATTACACATTGAACCTTTAACGCACAAACATGACAGTGACATCGATTTTCTCATTTAACTCTGAGTAAAAGAAAAAAAAAAAGCTTACTTTTCCAGAATGTTTAAACTAATCCTAAAATCTGTGTTTTTACAACAGTGAGGACCAGCACAGAGTAAATTGTTTAAATCTGGCCCCACAAGTATAGCTATCCACACATACTAAACACACACACACACACACACACACACACACACACACACAGACACTGCCAACATTAAAATGCCAGACAGAAAAATGTATGCAATATTAAATTGCATTGATGACTCATTTTAATAGATGCGAGACACACTAGCTACTCCATTCTCCAAAAATATGGCTAGCTCTCCCAACTCAGTGGGAGTTCACTGGGAGAGATCCACTGTATCGATGGATCACTTACCCTCAGAGGGGAAAGAGAGAAGCAAAACCAATCCATGAATCTGTTGAGTTATGTGTGTGTTTAAGAAAAGAGAGTGTATGTTGAGTGTGTGGATGTGAAGAGAAGGGGGAAAAAGATCTGTGGCACTAAGAGCTCTTCTGGGTACGCAAGACCCATTTCTCTTTAGCGAAACTTCATCATCCTCCCTCGGTGCCACTGTGTGTGTTTGTGTGTGTGTTTGTGTCTGCATGAGAAGAAGCATGCACTCACACAGTAGTATATGTGTATGTTTATGTGTGATAATTGGGCGTAAACAACAGAGAGACAGTAATTAGAGATATGCCATTTCCTTTCTCTTCTCCGCTGCATTGTCTTTAAAGGTGCCTATGATTATGATTGATGTGCCTTTTATTTTGTGTTTTTGTGCATGCATGCATGTGTGTGTGTGTGTGTTCTAGGGAGATTGTGATAAAGGGTTATTGTATTCGGACTCAAGCTGTGCTGCATTGAAAGGGGGCCGTACCGAGTCATTATGGTCAGTAAGACATCCATTGATCAAACTGTCAAGTATCTACGTTTGTGTGTGTGTGTGTGTGTGTGTGTGTGTGTGTGAGTGTGTGTGTGTGTGTGTGTGTGTGTGTGCTTTTGTCTGATGATAAGCTAATTGCCCCTTGGCCAATGGAAATACAGTCTAATGGTTTAGAAAACATTAAGTCAATTAGCAAAAATAACAACAAACAGCGATATATTCAATCACTTACACATTTCCCTTCATCACACACATATTTCATGTTTGTTGTTCTTTTTCCTCCTCTTTCTCTCCTGTGCTGCTGGCTCGTATACACATTTCCACATACTGCATACACCTACATGGGATACTAACATGCATGCACACACCCACTTACGCGGTGTCTCTTTACTAACATGCAATCGTCCGTGCACGCCAGCTGAAAATGAGGCTACACAACAGGGAGAGAGCTGATAGGTGGTGATACCTTAGGGAGCTGTTTTGCAGTGCTGGAGTCTATTTTCACACGCATGTACAAGACACAGATACATACAATACAGACACAGATGCTTGCCAACACAATACTTTGCTCAATCCAAAAAGAGGAGATAGCTGCTGAATCCCTCCAACAACACAATGCCTTCAAACCTCACGCACGAACACACACGAGCAGTGTTCACATCCACATGTACAAAAGCACACATATATGTAAGTGCACGCATACACACAAATGGATCGCAAACAGAAGTATATGGAATAAAATGGGATTAACTGTGCCTGCAGATAATCCTGTTGTTTTTTTAAAGTCTGATTTTTACTGTACTACATTCACAACACGCTCTGGTGTTGAAACCCAAATCTGTCAATTTCCCCCTTTTTCAGGGAAAGTGGGCGGGCACTTTACTGTACCGCACACATGAACGTGTCAAAATCCACAGAGGGATTGTTTAGTGTTTTTTTTTATCTTATCTCTGTATCCATCCGAGAAGAAATCGTGATCTAATGTGATTTGACTTTGCTCAGAATGTCACTTATTCCATAAATATTTTTGCCTGCTCTGGCAGCTTAAAGGTAAAAGCTTGAGACTGATAAATTCTGATTCGGCTCCTCAGGTCAGCTCATGGAAAGTGTGCTCTGGAAAAATGAATGAGAAAGGCAGTTAGCACTCACATGCTCCAGTGGAGCCGCTCAGCAGTCGACAGTAGCAGACAGGGGTTCTTCTCCCAGGTGTGAATGTTTGTAAAAAAGCAGCAATATACCAGAAACAAAATTGAACTTGTGCAAATCCCAACTGCTGTCCATCACGGTACTGAGAGCAATACTCACTGACGGAAACTGAAGATCTGCTCGTTTAGACACTTTAGTGAAAGGGTCAGTTAACCCAAGTTATTAAAAAAAAAGAAAAAAAGTCTCTCTGTCCCTTGTTGTATCTAGTCGTGCAGAGAATTTTATTTTGATATCTGAAACAGGTGTCTCCACGCTGGACAGAAGTCCTAACTTCTTAATTATTTCTTGAATATTTTTTGGAAAAAGAAATATGCACATTGGTATTCATTTTGGGAAAATAACACACAGGTCTGCCACAGATATTTGAGTGCTTCCCTGTGATGGGTTGATAAGCAGTTGTTCATTTCCAGAGGAATTTCCTCTCAACCAAAGTAAATATTTATTCATTGTTAATTCATTTTTGTAAGCTGCGCTGTAGGCCTGTAGACAAACTTCACATTTTTGCATGTTCAGTTGACCATAATTGAACTGAACACTGTCTCTAATCTGTTTATGATTAGAGCCAAATTGCATGATTCTTTCCAGGAAACTTCCTTGGAAATTATTAGGAAATCGCCAGGAATTGTTCAGATCAGTAAAGAAAAATATGAAATATTCTCTTTGAAAACTGTTGACAAGTGAGATCTAGGGATATCATATCAGTCATATTACTATATGTTTCTTCTCATAACTTAAGCAAGTTTTACTAAATGGATTTAACTTGATAACCAGCAAACATAACCAACGTTATTGGTCAATTTTGATGTTTTTGTCTTTCGTTTGTTTCTGTTTTCTAGATGTGAGTGCAAACCATTGTGCATGTTCAGTGAAACTCGACCTGACTATGTAAGTAAAACTTTAAATGAACATATTTGTATTCGGTCAAGGGTGTTTGCTACATCTTTCAGAAGAGTTTGAATTGAAACTGTGCACAAATGCTGCTCGCAGCTTCTGTCCCCTGTTCAGTTTGACCTGATTTATCAGTCTAACTTCTGGCTGGCTAAGCCTTGCAGCTTTCTCTATGATCTTGTCTAAATTTACATCTCTCTACATGCCCCTCTAATCGTGGCTGAGGAGAAGTTCTCATCGCTGCTGATGAAAGAGTAAGAGGTCGATCAAATGCAAAGCAGTTTCTCTAAAGCTTCCTTTGCATCACACATTGCTCTGTCTTTGTGGTCCACGGCTCAAAACACCACCAAAATGGTCTGAAGGCAGCGCTCCCACGAAAACCAATGATCAGACTTTGGTATTCCTTCATTAAGAAAGTGTGAGAACATTTCACAAAAGTGTTTGTGTTTAGTCGTTATAAAGATACATTTGTGTGGGTGTTCGCGCGCATGTGTGTGTGTGTGGGGGGGGGGCAAATTCACTGGATGGTATTTGATGGACTACAAATGACCAGAGAGAGACGTTTGTCCTCCAACGTCCCAGATACATTAAAGATATGGTGCAAAATATGCTTGTCAGCATGAATCAATGTCAAGTTCAGTGTACAGTGCAATACAAACACAAAACAATGAGTCTCAACTGAAAGACATCCCAGAGAGCAGTCCGGCCTCAGGTTCCATGTTGGTCACAAACACTGAATGTAAACATAACTTTAGCTTTTTTCCAGTAAAACTCCATCGGGTACTTTAAATGTTTCCAACCAAAGGTGGCTGGAGTAAAGTCCCATCTGTTGATAGTATAACAAATACAATACAATGCAGTCGTGCACCTCTTTAGGTAAATGTGGTGGCAAGTTCACATGTTGGGCTCAAACCTAAGTAAAAAAAAAGACAACTCATTTTCTATGTCTTATTCCCTTCGTGTTATCATAGCATTAACCTCACCTAAGTTCTTTGTTTATACTATTACACCTTTCATTCCTTACATGGATCCCTTCAACATCTTCAATGACTTTTAAACCACTAACCATGACAGAGGAGTGAGACCAAATTTAAACGGACACAAATTTCCAAATAGCTAAAAAAAAAAAAAAGTCCTGTCAAATTTGACAGAACCTTCCTCGTTCTCATGTGTAAGTTTAGTTGCGTGGAAATTTGTTTCAAACCCTGTACACTACAACAATATGTACCATTGACCTCCATATTAAATACACTTAACAAAACAAAAAAAGGACTTCTATTGGCTTCTATAGTATTTAAAGTCTTAACTAAAGAAAGAAAGAAATAACAAGGAACAAATGAATACAGTCTTGGTTGTGTTTCGACTCTGTGTTATAAGTGCTCTCAGGTTCCTACCACCAGCCTTAGCAAGAGAATCTGTCCCTGTATGAAATACCATCCTGGCCTCCAGGAGCAATAAAGGTGGATGAGTAGAGTAGATGCGTGTTGCCATCGAGTGTAGTGCTTTGTTGGGTTGCCAAGCAGAGGGCAAGTTGCAAAAAGAAAGTATATTAAAACCATTACTTAACCTATGGATACTTCATATTGTATTCATTGTATTCGCATAACAGCATCTGACAACCTGTACAATTAAACCAAATAATGAACGCAATAACTGTAGTAGATTTGTGTGAAATTAGCAATTTGGATTCATTTTTGAAAAGTTCTTCAGGTCTTTAGTCCATGAAGTTACATTCTGGAAAACAAACTGTTTTGCTCCAGCACACCACCTCTGGTGTCAAGACCCCACCTATGGCTCCCTTGGGATGGTCTCCAACTGGCTGCTATTTATAGATCTGCATCCCTGTAAATTGATATAATTGACAAGGTCAACGCCAAAGTCTTTAATCACTTGTGGCATCTCTCCTGATTGAACTGTACCTAACAAGGATGTGACCGGGATTTAGTTGTTTCTGTGGGGTTTTCTGTTAACAGCCACAACAGAAACCATTAAAGGCCTTTAATGACAGTTTCTTACACAACACTATATATTTAAGAAATAATGTCTTGAAATCTCAAGTTTTTGGTATCGCTGTAATGAAATGAATTAATGTGTTTGCCCTGAGTAAGTCTGGTTTGTGTAAGTCGAATTAATTCAGTGATAAATGTAAATATTAATGGGGATGTGCATAATCTTTCTGTTCTTTTTTGGCAGGATACACTGGGCAGAAACAGAGGGGACATGTAATAGCTGGATAAATCTCACCTGAACAGAAGTGCATTGTACAGTATGCACCTTAACTTACTGCTACACATACCCTCAGTGCCACCATGTGGGAAAACATGGAACGTAGTATAATATGTAGATTCACAGAAACAGTTCAAATACAGTAAAAATGACGGATGAAAGTTTAGCATAAATTCACATTTTCGTAGATGACTTTAGATTATGAATCATTCTATATGTGCTACATGTTGCTGTCTGAACTGATTTCTTACAGTAGGTGGAGACATTGGTCAACTTCAAGGCAAAGTGGTGGTTAGTTGTCACATTTTCTTTTTTTTTTATATATTTCTTACATTTTTCAGAACATAAGACATGACAAATAAAGGAATAGGAATAGGTAGGAATAAGAAGATTTTAAAAAAGTGGGCATTATATCAATCCGGAAACCAGAGAGAGAGACAGGCAACATCAAATAAATCAAAATATAATAGCAAGGTTACAGGAAAATCGATTTTCGTGAAACACCCTAACACCGAGTGTGGCACCGGCGACACGATGCACAAGCGCACTTTGGATTACTGTAATTACGTCACAGTTTGCGCTAAAAATTCCAATCGGAAAAATTCCAACGGTTTCAGAAAGCTGAGACGTTGCGCTTTACAGCCAATATGGTGTAACAAAAAATAAATAAAATAAAATTCCGTTTTTGTGATTTTCTTCATTTTAAACTGTTATTACACTCTTATAACATGCAGTAAATTGTAAATAACTGCCAGATATTGAAAGTTACAGGTATTCTGGAAAAAATGGGTAAAAGCACTTACACAGGACATTTTCTAACCTTTTTATAGTCAAAATAAGCAAAAAAAAGTCCAGGCGGACATTTTGAGGCTTAGGTGTTAAAGGGGAAGACGACAGTGTAGGTCCAATGTATGCAAGGAAGGGTCCCATACGTCACAGAAAGCTTGAGGAGTGAAGCATGAGAAGTATTCACGGAGGATACACTCCATTATCGCCGCACTCCATTATAAGATTGACGTACCCAAATTTTATATTGACAAAAGTTTGCACTCTGCCTCTTGCCCCGATGTGCGCTGTTCGGCAACGCACATGACAGGCAGCTCTGCTTCTTCTCCTCACTGTTATTTCCCCTGCGTTTGAGTGTTAACGACAGACACACTCATTAGTGAAATTATTTCTGATGCTTTTGTCAATTATGTGCATACAGATCATGGCGAAGGAAGACAAAAGTTCGATGTGAAGAGAAATCAGTTAACTGAGAGACAGCCTTATTAAATGCAGTCTAGGATGTGTAGACATGATTGAAAAGGATAAACTGATAAACACGATAGAAAAATGGCAGTTTTGTCTTTAAGAGTCATTTCACCTTACCTACTCCCAAATGTAAAGTGTTTGCATACAATCAACCACATGTTGGCACCAGTTTGGTTCCAGATTTGAAAAGTCCTCAGTGAGAAATCAAACGGCTCTCAAAGTGTAATCTAGAATCTCAATAGAACCCCAACCCTAAAATCAACTCTTTCTGATTTACATATATAGGTCAGGCGCATCCACAGTTGGGGAGTTGGGAGACTTTAAGGTCTCTGTAGGCTAGGCCAGGCTTTTGAAGATCTGCAGTATGAGGTTTGTTTGGTGGATGAGCAGGGGCCTGTGTGCCGAAGCTGTTTGGATTTGTGTTTCCAAAATTGCTGAATCGCTAAGAAGTAATGATACCAGTGAAATGAGCTCACTCCTGAGATCTGCTCCTGCTCCTAACAGGGATTCTAGAGATACTATTAATATCCCAAAAAGCCCATTATTTCTTTGTTTATAGCTTTGTATAAAATAAATAAATCATTTCCAGGTATAATAAAATAAATAATGATATCATTCTCAGGTATAATAAAATAAATAATGATATCATTCTCAGGTATAATAAAAATGAAAATATATTTTTTTTAAATGTCCGTGAATTGTTGCGTCATTGTTCACTGTGTTCGTCATTCGGTCCACCGCTGTGGTCCACACTGAAATATCTCAACAACTGGCGAATGTATTACCTTGAAATTTGGTACACATTTCCATAAAGAGGTAGATTCATGGTTCGCAGAGGATGAATCATAATGACCTTAGCGATACCCTTCCTGTAGCGCCACCATGAGGCCAATTTAAATGTCTCAACAACTATTAGGTCGATGGCCAATCTAGCGCCATCATCAGGTCAAAATGTTTTTTTGGCATTTGTCCAATACTAAAAATAATCCCATGAGCCTAATCTGTACTTTTTGTTTAGTGGTATTTAACAAACGTTAGCATGCTAACACGCTAAACTGAAACATTATACCTGCTAAACATCAGCTATTTGTCATTGTGAGCATAAAGTAAAGTCTCACAGAGCTGCTGTGGCTGCAGACTCATTTTTGGAAATGTGTTTAATTGCAAATTGCACTACAATATCAATTAGAGTGGAGGAGCCCTGTTTCTTTCAAAATCCAGTTTCAAGACCTTAATGTGTTTAATTCATATTGCGCTCACAGTGGACATTGAATTCATAAAGAAAGTTGTGTTTAATCAAATTACCACAATTTAACAGACAGAAAACATTGGGCCAGGTACAATATGTGTACTGGTTAGTCTCTGGGCAAATAATGAAGCTGCCATTTATAATCCGCTGTGTGCTCTGTACTAGATGAGAACTTTGAGACTGGCTGGGCACACACTCAAAGGGGGCACGACTGAAAATTGTAAAGTATTTCCTGGTTTCCCATAGGTAATATTTACAGTATTTAGTATGTTCAGCAGCCGTAGTAGTAGTAGTAGTAGTGACAATATTACAATCTGATTTGGCTCTTATAGGATAGTAGCCTATATATGTATCTTTCATAAAGCTGTCTGTTTTTAAATGCCATCTGTCATGATGAGAGAGCGCAACAAACAACAAAGACTGACGCAGCAACAGAGAATCGTGCATAATGTTCGCTCTTTGGCGACATCTGCTGGTGGAAGATATCCTCTACTCTTTAAAACGTTTGACTTCCAGTAAGATTGTCACAACTAGCAATACTGATTATGGTTCTGCTTTACAACAAAAAGACTCTGGATGTGTTCGTAAGCTGTGTTCAACTACAGTCCATGTTTCCTTTTGTGTTTTCTGTCGATGTCATTATGTACTCATTTACTGAAGTACTGTACGTCTTGAAAAAGTTGCATATTACTTGAGTATTCCCATTTCCTGCCACTTTATACTTCTATTCCACAATATTTAAAAGTAATATGTCATACTTTGTAATGCACAAAGGGTCAAAGTATACAGTGTTTGACAAAAAAAATTTTTTAAAAATGAGAAAAATCCAAAAACTGAAATCAGATTTCAGATTTGTGATGCAGAACTTTCTTTTCACCTCTTCCTGTCCCATTAATCATCTAATGACCCCACAGATTTTTCTTTGGACCCTTGGGACAGGCCTGATCTCCAGGTTCGGAACCACTGAGTTAAACTACAAAACTGTATATAAATGAGTTAATATAGCTACACCTCAGCCAGCTACAAAAGTAAAAATCTACTTCGACATTGATGCATCATTGTTAACAACCTAATCATATCATATATAATAATGCACCAGTTATAGGGACCATTTTAGAACTAGTTTTACTTTATACACTCAAAGTGTATTTATCTGATAATACTTCTGCATTTCTACTCAAGTTTTGAATGCAGGACTTTTACTTGAAGTATTCTTAAATTGTTGTATTGTTACTTTGATTTAGTGAGTACACTATTTCTTCCAGCGCTCCCGCCCCTCGCTGTCAGACACAGAAGCAATACCTCCTTCTGATTGGCTGTTTTACATTTTAACACCACCTCGTGCCACTTGTGTATTATATGTTTAATCCTACGCACCAGTGTTGTCTTGACACTGGCACATTTCTGACAATTGTCTTACCACTTCGTTTTACTTTTAGTATGTAATCCGGCTGTATCTCTCCTCCCAGAGACTGGTAAGTGATATGCCATCAGAGGGATGTTTTGATTTTTAAAAAAGTCTTTACAATATCTCTTAAAAGTATCCTACTATGCAGTTATCAGAATTATTCTAAAGTTACTTGTATAGTATAACAATGTGTGTACATGACAAGAGAAAAAGCATGCATGCCGTTTTTTGTATTTTATTAACGGATGGATGGGCAAACATTTTATCATTTTAGCTCCACATGAAATGTAAGAAGAAAATAAAACATAACACAAGAATTAAAATGTGGAGCTCTCCAACAAATCCCACCTTGAAGTACGGCAAAGTGTTGAGGCTTTTGTGTGCCTTCAGGCTTTGCTTCAGGCTTTGCTTCAGGCTTTTGCTTTGTGTTTGTCAGGAAACCTGATTACTGGCCACATGTCGATGCCCATGGACCACTGGTTCTTTGGTAAGTTGTGAGGATCATTGCGGAGTCAAACTGCCTTTTTTAATTTAAGCAGATAATCTTTGTTTCACTGCATTTTTCACAGTTTCCCCTACTAACTGCAGCCAGGTTGCAGGATGTTGTTGTTAGTCCGACTGTGGGGCCGTGTTCCCGTGGGAGGGTGATGTCAGCGCAGAGCGTCATTTGATGTATGAATTTTCAAAAAGATTTAGTCTACATATGCTATCAGAATTTGGTGAATCCAACTTAGAAACACTGGTATGAGCAAACTTCACAGATGAAACTGTAAGCGATTTTATTATTATTATTTTTTTTATTTTCATTTTTTAGGACAAGAATATAAAAATGTTCTTGCATGAGGCTCAATGAGTTTATGACAACTTCACTATTTGTGTTAGTCTATACAACTGCTCCTAGTTAAAGTAGCTAAAAGCATCATAATAATACAATTTACTGTATACTACTGAAATGGATTTTATATCAAAGCTGTTTTTCACAACTGTTTTCTTTATTTTCCAAAACAGGAAAGCATACCTCTTACATTCTTCTGGCCAATTATTTAAAGGTTAGTCAGAGAACATCACTTTAATCACATTCATCATTATTTTATACAGATTTATTTTGGATCAGTGTTCGCGCTCATTCATTTTGACATCAGTTAGTGTTCTTAAATTATAACTCAATTTTTTATTTCTATAATTTGGCATTTTCTAATGGTGTAAGTTTCTCCAATAGCAGGATCATTGAATTAGACAAATTCAATTTTAGGGACTATTTTCTGCAAAAACATGATATACTCCTGTTTTGAGTAAAGTTTGCTAAAAAAAACTATACATCCCTGCTGTTTTATTTTAAGAAGACATTTGTCTTTACCAATTTCTGAAGATTTAGTAGGAATGATTGGGCTGATTGGGCTGAGTGCCACAGATGGGTGGAGAAGTATTGAGTGATGGACTAATGCATTGCTGACTTTGGTCCTTTATAAAAAAAAAAATTTTTAAAAAGAAAGAAAAAAAAAAAGTTTTATGGGATTAGTTAACAATGGAGAAAAAAATGGTAACACCAGATGTGATGGATAGAGGTAATTTTGTTTGGAAGTTCCCTCCTGGGCACATTTCAGTGTCAGCTCCAGGAGATGTATAGATTATGATATATGGACAATTTTGTTGCAGATGTTATAGTTATTTTGGTGTGCAGGCTGAGCAATAAAGCAAGATGATGAATTGTCACTGCATTCATGTTTATCAGGCTGGTGGGGCACCACTCCAGCTGTGTGTGTGGCATTTTACAGATGATGCCTATAAATTACCAGTTTAAACCATTACTGAATGAGAATACTGGCATTTCTTAACCACAGGTATAAGTACAAGTACAGGCTCTCTAGATGTAGGTAATGAGAAGACAGGAAAGCTGAAGAAAAGTAGTGTTATTCTTGCAAGTTTTTAAAAATGGAAATAAAGTTAACAGCCTCCTTAAGCATGTCATTGTAATAAGAGCATGTTTGCTTTGTTCCTAAAATGTGTAATCTCTCTGTGATTCTTAGTTCTGCCTCAGGGGAGGGAGAGAGGGAGAGGGGAAGGAGAGAGAGGGAGGGATCCTGCACATCCTTGAGCTTTTTAAACATGTTGACTCTTATACAGGTGGTAAAACAGGTTTCACAGTTAGGTTTGGTAGTTAGGGATCTGCCTGTTGGGAAAATCAAGTCAACTCTCGACACAGAATGGGAAACACTAAGAGACAAGGTGAGGACCATGACACTATATATGAACTACTACTATAGATAATGTACCGAAAGGAAGGGAGACTGTCAGGCCAAGGAGAATCATGACAACCTGTAGGCTCGGTAAGTTTACACAAACAAGGGGTCAGATGACTCTGTTTGCAGCCAAATTACTTGTAATGAACTCAAAGTATATTTTTGTGAATGTTGTTTCCTTTTTTTATTTTAATATATTTTAAAAATAAATTAAGTAGAATTTTTTTGTATTTTTTTTTTTTTGTAAGTTTTTTGTATTTTTTTTTTTTGTAAGTATAATGGTTTATACCTTGCTGACATTTGTGAAATAATAACAAGCTAATGTTTCCGGTTTAAGTTAATCTTTTTATCTTTCCTGCTCTTCAATAGAGATGGGAACACCAAGGATTCAACATTTAACAAAGGAGTTGGATATAATCGTCAACCTGTGGTGAGTCAATATAAGGACTGAGGTCTCTAAGTGTTGTCTTACAGCTTGCTCAACTCTCCGGTTTAGATTTGGTTTGCAGTAAAAAGACGTGGTATCCATCGGGACACATTTTTCAAACTATACTGCTTTGTTCTACACCATGGGACTATAATCCTCCGTCCAGAAGAAGAAAGTTGTTACGCTACGTGCAAAGGGTGGAAGTCGTCATTTAACCGCTGTAACTGCCAGGTGTACAGGGACTCTGGGTTAAACTGTGACTCGCTGATCATCCTTCTAGACCATTTAACAATCTGATTCAGAGAGTTTTTGCTCTTTAAAGATAGGTTACCAAACCATGACACCAAAGAAAAAGACTAAATGGACTCAATAAAAGCACGATAGATCAAGATCAACATTGTTTTGTCAATGTGGAAATAGGATATTTTCCTCAAACGAAACAAATGCCGATGCTCCTCATTGCACACAGCTTTTCAATATGCTCCAAAGTTCAGTTTTGTGTTAATAATTACAAGACAGCGGTAAAATTGTACAAGTTCCACCATCTGACATTTGATGGACGACTTCATGTGTCGGCATGTCTTCTGAAATCAAGACTGTTAGACGTATTGGTGTTTCAACATCTCGTAGCTTTTCCGCCTTTTTTAAATGTTATATGTTCCACATCCACAAAACCTTTCTCTGTGTGTTATACTAGTGACTGTTATTTTAATTCTATTCCTTTTTCATTTAAGACTTACATTTTAAGTGCTCTTTTAAAGTAAAAATGAAGTCTTAAAAAACAATGTCTGTATGTGAGAGTTAGAAAAGAAACTCAAATGTAAGGTTTTTTTGTACTTTTCCCCCCAATTTATGAAACCAAACTGACTGATGCATGAATGAAATAAAAAATTTCAGAAAAGATGCAAACTGTAGCCATATCCAGCCTCCTCCAGAATAAATACTACATACAGCCTGGTTTTGACACTGAACTTTCTATTATTATTTCTCTTAGTATATTTTTTCAATATGGTCTTCATATTAGCATTACAACTAACATTACAAACTAACTTAGTGTAGTCATTCTGAGACGTGTGGGTCAACTTAACAGACATGTTTCCCTCTCGACTAACGGTAATATAGTACGTAGCGTTCATGTTATACACTTTAATAATTAATGTTTAGCCTTTTTGTAGTATTTCTCTAGTCCTTAATGTCCTTTTTTCGGGAACATGACATTGTAACGTGTCGAGTGCAGTGTTGCTACTGTATCAACGTTAAAGTCCGGTTGAGTTTCGACACTTCCCAGTGTATAACGAAATACTCCATTACAAGTAAAAGTCCTGCAAGGTGGAGCTCATTTTGACGACTTCATATCTCGTTATTAGTCTGTAACGATGCGTCACATTTTATAGACTGATAGTGTTTTGTGTTTTTTTTTATATTTAAAATCTTTTTAATTTTTTTTTTGAAAAGTGACTAGTGACTAAAACGCTCTTAAATAACTGTCGTGAGGTTGAACGCACAATAGGCTGCTTCTCTCTTGAGATGTAGTGGAGTAAAATGAGCACGACATGGAGTTTGCTGTTTCTAGCTGTTTTTGGCTTTTAAGCGGAACACCACATGTTTGTGAGTTCAGTACCCAGGGGCAAGGCTCTTATCTCCGACTTCCTTCTGTCGGTAGTCGCTGTAAGTCGCTGTGGATAAGAACATCTACTAAATGACCTGTAAAGTAATGAAATGCTACCTCAAAATTCAATTTTAGAATTTTTAATCACTGCCTCCTGTTGTTTTTCCTGTATCCTTCTAAAACGCATGCACCCTATTGTTGTATAGTGTAAAAGTGTGATAATCTCCATTCATGGCCTAGGTTTATGTTTTTTTATATTATAATATTAGTATTTATTTTGAGAAGCTTTGGAAATTGGACAGTTTTTGCAATGAGGCTCATTTGCATAGAAATATGCCAATTCTCTACGCAAAATGTATGCATGCAAATGGCACAGCGGCACCAATATTATTTGTTTGGTAGTGAAGTTGGCCCCTCAGGCCCTCATGGTGCCCTCATGTTCGGAAAAAAACCGCAGGAGAAATGTCCTAGGGTGTCCTTCCAGTAAAAGTGCAATAAAGCGCCCTCTAGGATGGCCTTAAAATGAAGAAAAAGTGATGCAATGCCATATAGGTTGCCCTACATGCTAGAAAACCTTTTGCATGCTGGTGCCCCACCACATGCAGCTGGTGCCTCCTCAGACAGCCTGAGTCCGCCACTGGTGAGGATCACATTCAACAATCTGCAATATTTTAATGTCCCTTTAGGTCTCTACCTGTCACTTCTAATCAACTAATGATTATTTGCATTATCGATAAATCTGCTGACTATTTTCTCAATTTAATTGTTTGGTTTACAAAATGTCAGAAAATTGTGAAAAATGTCCATCCTACTTTCCTAAAGACCAAGGTGATGTGTTTAAATGTCTTGCTTTGTCGTCCAAAACCCAAAGATATTGACTTTAATATGATATAAAACAGATAAAAGTATGAAATCTCCATATTTTTAAGAAGCTGAAAACTGCATTTTCTGCCATTTTTGCGTAAAAAGTTACTTTAACGATTAATCAATTATCCAAATAGTTGCAGATTATTGTTCTGTTGATCGACTAATCGATAAATTAAAGAATCAATATTTGAATGTCCCTTTAGGTCTCTCACTGTCACTTCTAATGTGTCCCCAGTAGCATCCTCTAACTCTTCACATGTATGTTGTTTTTCAGCTAACCTAACCAGATAAAGACTTTATATTTGTTTGTATTTAGAGCACATATTATCTCAACTATATCGTGACGTTTACCAGCACCCGTTTTATTGATCCCACTGTTGATTTTGGTGTCATGTTCTTCAGTCATAACAACACTGATTTTCTGTTTTACACTGAGGGGCAAAGCACCCGCAAAAGATGAAATGCACACCAAAAAAATAGGAGTTTAAAATAAATGTTGACACATTGGTCTGCACTGATCAGGTTTGTTGAGGATATTGCAGTAACAACACATCCCACCTGTAGCCATCAGTGTGTTTGCTTTGTTCCTCAAATGTGTCATCTCAACTGTGATTCCTAATTCTTCCTCAGGTTGGGAATCTGTTTCATCTGTGGCTGGATGGACAAGGCAAAACAATTCAAAGGGATGTTATTCCTCCTCCTCATGGCGTCCTTCCTCTTCATCCTCCACATCACTATGAGAACACCCAGGACGTACAGGGCCATCCCAAAGCCACGTTCGACTCATAACACTTGCCCCTTTTGGATCTCTGAGAAGAGCATCACCCCCCTCAAGAATACCAAGCACTTACTGGTGTCTGCCTACATGGACCAGAGAGTGAATGGCTCGGATATACGCATCATTGGTATATTTAAGAGTGACTCCATCCAACCCCTTTACTGTCTTTTCTGCTGTGCAGGCCACTTATCAATAACAACAACTCCAACAACAATTTTAGACCCCATAGACAACTTTGGTTTTGCCTTCAGCACTAGGGATGTCCTGTGTCAGATTCCTCAAAACTGCAACGCTACACATGTCAGTCTCCTGACACAGCCAGATAGAGAGAGGATATCTAACCAGATATGGCTTCCTATAAGAAACCAGAAGACCAATGGGAAGGAGGAGAACAAGGTGCAGTTTAACTTCACAGTCTGCATCTCCACCCTGTTTGGGGGCTACAACAATGTGCTTCAGTTTGCACAGACTCTGGAGACGTACAGGTCAGCACGGCAACATGTTTTATATCATGTAAATGTTTTATATCATGACAATTTCAGGATGGTTTCTGTGAGCCGATGCGCTCACACAGGGAACCACAGCGGGAGAAATGAGACAGGGAGCGTTCTTGGTCAGGGTGAGACAGTTTATTAGAGGCGGCTCTTGTCGGTCTTTCCGTCCCCGTCTCCGTCTCCGTCTCTAGGCCGGTCTCCGTCTCCGGCTCCGGCTCTGTCTCCGTCTCCGTCTCCGTCTCTGCCTTCGGGTCCTTCCGTCCGCTCGGCCTCTCCAGCATGAACCCAGCCTACTGCAAGACAGAACCAGGTCATCGGCGTGTTTTTATTGTGCGACTAATTACCTGATTCCATCCAGCTGCCTGGCCTCCAGCTGAGCCACTCCTGTCTCCTCCCCAGCCGCCAACCCCGCCTCCACACCCCACTGCCACAGTTTCACTTTTATTTGTCTGGATTTTGAGCTCTCCATCTATCCAAGTTTTCGCCTCTACACAATTTGATCAAACAAAAAAAAAAGATATTATGTGTGGTGCTTCCATCTCCAAAGAAGTTCATTTTAAAATCTTTAACCGACACTATTTGTCAAAATGCCATGCTAGCGTAGTAGCTGTAGGGATGACAATGACGGACTGTTGGTTAGTCAAACCGAATGTTTGTTTTTGTAATTTGGGTGAACCGATCATTTACCCTTTGCCTCACCTTGCCACAGGTTGCTGGGTGTGGACAGGGTGGTGATATATAACACCAGCTGCGGCCCAGAACTGGACAGCCTGCTGCACAGTTACAGCCAGGAGGGCTTTGTGGAGATGGTCCCCTGGCCCATCGACCACTTTCTGAAGCCATCGCGTGGCTGGCTCTTCTCGGCGAGCGGAGGAGACATTCACTACTTTGGCCAGCTGACCACGCTTAATGAGTGCATGTACAGATCCATGGACCGCTCGCGCTACGTGCTGTTGAACGACATCGATGAGATTATAATGCCATACCAACACAACGACCTGATGTCTCTGATGAACATGCTCCAACAGCAGCATCCAAATGTAGAGTATTGTTGGTGTGCATTACACAGACTAATATTACATCAATATCTAAACAGTAGAATCATATTTGATATTAATATTCTCTCTCCATCTTCCATGCTGTATCACATTCTGTAGACAGCAGTGTACAGCATTGAGAACCATATCTTCCCCAAGAAACATTTTGAGCCAAGTGGAAGGTTTCACCTGCGTCAGTGGAACGGGGTGCCGGGAGTTAATATTCTGGAGCACATCTACAGGGAGGACCCCGACAGAAATGTATACCACCCGTACAAGATGATAGTTCAACCAAGGTAGGCTGAATGTGTCAGACCAAAGAGTTACTTATTCAGAATTGATTCAATAATACATTTGACTACATGTTTCTTTGTCAAACACGATGTGAAGAAAGTTTTATATCAAAGTAAAACATTGTTGAAATGCTGGAGTCCCAATAGAGACGTGGTTGGACAACAAGGTTGAAAGGACAGTTTCCTCAAAGACTGTCATGGCAAATAAAGGTACAAAGGATTGCACTTCACAGATTTCTGTCTCTGTGCATCACAGGTTGGTGAAGCAGATCTCAGTGCATGAAGTGCTCGAGAATTCTGGACTACGGTTCAAGGTTCCAATGGACGTTTGTCGGATGATTCACGTCCGCGTTGGGCTGCAGTCGTCGCTAACGCTGCAGCAGCTCAATGTGGACAAACGACTGTGGGACTTCCAAGAAAAACTGATTGCTAATGTGGACAAAGTTCTGCAGAGAGTGGGTCTGCTGGGCTCAGAGGGGCAGAGCTGATGGATGGAATTGACAGACACTCAGAGGGACACAAATGCTGAACAGGTTCAATTTGGCCTCTTGACGTTTCATAACATCCATTGCTTTCTGAAACGTTTCCTTATTTTGCACTCGTGTTTCACACTTCCTGTCCTCAACAAGAACTGAAGCCTAAAAGCAAAGTGAATGTGAATGCTGCTAGGTTGTCAACATTTTAAGATTGCTCAACTTCAAAGAACTGCCGATGTCCAGTGTGCTTTGAGTGTGCCAACAGGATCTGTAAATTATCTTGGGGAGACATTGCTGTTGAGTCTTTCAAATGTATTTTGAATCCAAGTGCCATTTAGTTCCAAATCATTCAAGAGAAAGCGGACATCTCTACGGCCGATATCTCCCAATACTCTGCAACTCCCACCTAAACAATCTAGACTGAGGAACTAAGCTGAGTCTCTCAGCTGACGAGAGCATTCTTTAGGAAATGACCTGATACAGTTCGGAAGCATCTGCTGGTGAGGATGTGCGTGCTCATCAAATCAAGGGCTGTGACCTAGAGATAACAGGCATTATTGACAAAATAAAACTATAGACTGCTCCAGCTTTGCTAAAATGCTGATATTTTACAAGGTTAATTCTTAGGTTATTTTAAATAACTCTGATAACTTCTTAGCTGTTGGTCCTAAAAGAGGACATAGATTTTTTTTTTGTCTTGTGCATATCCTATCAAACAGAAAATAAGCAGAAATTCTCCAGGTAAAGCACATTTTCTCCATCTCAGTAAAACTGCAAGTCGATTAAAAACATTTCTTGTATCTGTTTGTGCCTCATGGATTGCCGTCACATCCAGTCCCAGAACGTTGTTTAATAACATTTAAAGCTCTTCCGAAGATCTTTCCAAAACCTGTAAAGACTAATCTAACTGTGGGATTAAAAAAATATTCCGTGTCACAGAAAAAACATTTTTTGCAAGTTTTTTTACAAGTCATCCCACATACATTGGACTCGGACACATTTAAAAAAGCATCATCATTTGGAAACTATTTATTGAACATTTGCAACCAGATATCAGTTAAATACAGAACGTTCATTTCTCTCTCTACATCCCCCAACAGCAGGGACTGGCTCCACTTCATTACACTGAGAGGAGGGAATGTTACAGGACTTGGTAAGGCGCACACTGTGCTGGAAGTCATTTGGCTTTCTGTCTTCTGATTTATAAAGAGAAACAAAAATCGGAGTCTGCCTCTAAAATGTCCAAAACTGCTTCCTCTCCCCGCAGCTAGATCCTGCGCGTACAGACCATGGCAAAATGACACAAATGGGAGCCGAGAAGAGAAATCCAGTATAGACGACTGAGACACACCTCCTACTGAATGCGGTCTGAGATGTGTAGCCATGATTTGAAAAGCTAAAAGTAAAATGATCAACATGAATATATTAGAAAAATGGCAATTAGTCTTTAATAAACACCTCGTCTCACCTACTCCCAACAAGACCAGGGTTATAAATTAAAACTGTCCAAATAAAATCCATCAACCAAGACTTTGGGCCCATTCAGTTCCATTTCAAGACTGGAAAATCCTCATTGAAAAAACAAATGGCACTTTTCAGTCTCTTGAACTGGAATCTAGAATATTGACTCCAATGGAATCGACCCCCAACCCTAAAATCAACTCTTTCTAATTTACATATATGGGTCAGGCGCTCGTCAAGCTTCCACCATCCTAGCAGTTGCTCCCCACAGGACAGGGGGACCTCTGTGGTCTGTGAGGGCTAGGCCACGGTTTTGAAGGTCTGCAGTATGAGGTTGGTTTGGTGGATGAGCCGGTTTGCACTGATGAAGACATTTATCGCCCTGGGTACACAGAAAGTTACAACTTGAGAACACAGACTGGAGCAGCTCATAGACGCTCTTTAAAGTAACGGTAAACTATTCGTGAGTACAGAGAATGGTTCTGCCTAGACATTCAGAGTGACACAGCATGTTTAACTGACAAATAACCAGCACTGTCACTGCCAACATTAGTGAACGCCTTCCTTCTCCTTTTAAACCTCCACGTTCCTTGATACAATGTTGATAACGCAGGATGACTAGCGCTTTAACTTGCTTAATCTTTCCTGCGGTCCTGGAAGCATCAGAGTCCAAACTGAGGGAAGAGATATCTGCACAGAGCTCAAAATGAAGTTTTCAAACTTATTTAAAATGTCATTTTATTAATGTCTGTCTTTTGCCCTATGTCTTAATTCTTTTAATGGGTTTTTTTTGTAAATCACTTCGAATTGCCTAAACTTGCCTTTTTTTTTTACTTGTTTGTCAAAACAGACAATGTCGCAATACCTAGACGATAGTAGTCAGTTTATTTAGCAACGACTATTTTCATAGTCAGTTGGGTCTATAAAATGGTCAAATGTCGATCATTGTTTCCTGAAGCCCAAGATGATATCCAACTCAAAGACATTCAGTTCAGTGTCAAGAGGAGTAAAGGAATTAGAATCAGAGAATTTTTACTTTTTTTCTTTTCTTTAAAAATGACTCAAACCGATGAATCAATTATCAAAATAGTTGGGCAATAATTTAATAGTTGAAAATGAATCGATGAATATTTGCAGCTCTATAAGAAAGCAACAGCATTGTGTAAAAAAAAAGTACGCATTTTCTCATTCTCTATATGAGAATTTGGACCCAGCAAATGTTTGGAAATAGTTTAACATTTTGGGAAATTTGATTCTTGCTTTGTTATGGAGAAAAGTAAGATGGAAACCTCTTCTAATGTTGCTTTGCCCATGCAGCGGGTTAGCTAATCCTCGCACAAAGACTGGAAACAGGAGAAATACTTGTCCTGGCTGGTTGAGGAGGTAACAAATACCGGCTACCAGCACCGCTGAAGTTTTTGATGCATTCGATCATGGTTGTTTAATCCATGCACACAACAAAACTGGACTATTTCTGGGCAGTGACTTCCTTCAGTCTTGTTGTCACTGGGAGGTTGCCAGGCAACCAGCCGAGGCAACCCAAAATGTCAAACTATTCCTTTAAAACCCAACATTCTGGGTATTTATTAGGAATCAGACTTGGGGAAAAAAAAAAAAGACATTCAACCACACTAAATGCTGAAAAAGAAAAATAGAAAAAGACTATTACTCTCCCAACATCCACATATGGGGTGTTATGGTATTAACTTACTTTCCGTCTTTGAAGTATGTTTTGAGGGTGTCGCTGAAACTTTTGGAGTATTTCACAAACTCCTTTTTCTGGTGCTCCAGAGCCTTAACAAACAAGAAAATAAACACAGACGTCATAAAGAAACGAGGGGGAAAACCGTGAGAAACGTACACAGCTCTGTTGGTTTTGTGTCTCTTGTTACTCACTCTGCGATTCTGGTACTGATATTTCTTGATGACATTGTTGACTGTGTCCAGGAGCTCTTTTATGGCGCTGGCTATGTCTCTGTAGGAAACCAACAGCAACACAAGTGAGGATTTCACAACACAACTTCCACCAATAACACCACGTTGTAAAATCCAAAAGACAACATTTATACTTTATTTATTTATTTAATTTTTTTTTTAAAAGACAGCTGTAACATGTTTAAAATTTCAACAAATATTCTGCTTCAATCCATATTTGTTTGGTCAGTAGCCTTTCAAAAAAAAACATTTTCACTGCAAACAACATTCTATACAGCCCTAATGTACCACTGCACCTGACCTATGAGACAGATCGGCATTTATTTGTAATGTGTAAATCACAGGCATTGGTTGCTGATGTTTAAATTGCTGTATTTCCTTCTAAACACAGTGCACACTTGTGATTTAAAACAGCATGGGGTGTGTATGCGTGTGTGCCTGCGTATGCTCGCTCTCACTTGATAGTCTGTAGGAAGCGTACTCTGTCATTGATCTCATCAGGGATTTTGCTGAGGATGTGTTTCAGAGCTCTGGCCTTCTCATTCAGGTCCTGGAACTCCTGCTCAGGCCGGTCAATCATGAACTCTGGAGAAGAAGAAGAAAGAAAAAAGGCTGTTCAGCACGTTCCCAGAGACTCTGTGATTCATTAAATGGGCAGATACACAAGCAAACAAGCTGGTGAAGTCGGGATGGAAGAGAAAACAACTGGAGATAGGATGGGCATCACCTACAAACCTGGATCTCAGAGTCACAAAAGACTATTTCCACCACGATACATCGCTCCCTCATACGTATACGCACCTTCAACATCATCTGCTGCCATGCGCAGCAGGGATTCAGTGAAGTTGATTTGGACATTCTTTTTCTCCAAGATCTTCATTATGATGTCCTGAGTCAGTCCAGGGTTCTCCCTCTCCGCCTGACAAAAGAGAATTTAGGCAAGCAGGGTGATGAAAAGTAGTATTAAAAAATGAGTTATCGCACAGTTTGTCCTTAACGGAAGCAAGAAAAGGCTTTGAGCTGCGGAGAACAACGCTAGAACTTTATTAAATGACAGACGTCGGCGCTGAGCAGTTCTCCTCCTAAATAATTCAACCTCGAGTTAGACCAACCAGGAAGCAGAAGAGAGACCAACCAGGAAGCAGAAGAGAGACCAACCAGGAAGCAGAAGAGAGACCAAGCAGAAGAGAGACCAAGCAGGAAGCAGAAGAGAGACCAAGCAGGAAGTAGAAGAGAGACCAAGCAGGAAGCAGAAGAGAGACCAAGCAGGAAGTAGAAGAGAGACCAAGCAGGAAGCAGAAGAGAGGCCAAGCAGAAGAGAGACCAACCAGTGCTGGAGTTGTTTTACTGTAGTTGTTGCAGTGGTACATATGTGATTCATTTTCATAAACTAGAATTTGTATGTGTGTCATCCTGAAACTGAAAGTTACAGCTTGGACCACAGTCCCATCCAATGTGTATCGTTCCTGTCAGTGTCCTCGCGGGAGAAACTGAATCTCTGGCAGAATATTGGTAAGAGCATTAGATAGACGTGTATTTAAAAACAAAACGGGGAACTGGGATGCAGCTTAGATTTAAACCAAAGCTATTATGACATGGAGTTGAGAAAGGTCATGGGAGTGAAAATATTGTGCTTCAATGTTTTAGGTCATCTGATCCATGCATTGTCGTACCTTTATGAAGGCTGCTCTGAGCGTCTGCGCTGCTGATAGGTTGATCCTCTCCAGCTAATGAATAACAAAAGAGAAAAACACTCATTATCACAGGCAGCTCTGGACACGTTGGGGCTGTTGCTGCGTCTCTGAGCATCTCACAAGAACCATATCTTGGAAAATGTTACAGAAATTGGCATTGTTTTTTTTTTTGATTGACCATTTCACTATCCTTCAAGGAAATAGTTTAAAAATACCACTGTAACAATACACAGTGCGTTTTAGCATTTATAGTCTAGCTGAACTCATTTGTCACAAAAATGCCTTAACATTTATCTCAAACTTTAATAACTCTGTATATTTGTGTTTTTTTTTTTTTTTAATAATAATAATGCAATTTACTTAAAGTGAGCGCATCAGATGTGTTACCTCGTTGAAAACTGGGTACATCACGGCGTACAGCGTCATGGATACCATGGAGTTTGTCTCCGCTTCATTCTTCATCTCCTCCATTGTCATCCTCCAGGGGAGGAGCAGCTTTTGGTGAAAAGGTGAGGAGGAAACTGCAGCTCACACACACTCACACATACACTCACCCACTCACACTCACACACACTCTGAAAACCACACAAGCTCCAGAGTGACAAGAGTCTGGAGAAAAGAAATTGAAAGAAAACAGCAGGGTTCTGATTGAGTTTGGTTCGACTATGTCCGACTCCTTAATAGAGTTGTGTGTTTTTTTTATCTATACGGCAATACAGTATTTAGTTAGTAGAGTATAGTTTAAAAAGGATCTATTATATTTGGTTATTAGTGGGAATGCACTGAACTGATCCACCGCATCGCTTGATGAAGTGGATCGGACACTGGCTATAATGTGAACGATCCGCACCAAATAACAGTTTCTTCTGCTATAAGTTACATGTATTCAGTCACAGCATCATGTTGCCTGCTTAAAAATGATTCCAATGAGTTCCTTGCAGCGAGGTATAAAGGTTTCAAATCAGGATCATTTGAGTTTAGGCATCGGAATTGATATTTGTACTGAGCACTGCAGGGACATACAGTTCAAATGTAAACCTGTCAACACTCTCTAGTGGACAAACCATGACATCCAATCTGAATGACCTAAAAACATATCTTTGGCATTGCTCTGCTGCAATATTGTGTTACTTATCAGCCAACATATTCAGCGATACCCAGATATACCGACCAATACTGTATATCTAAGATTATATCAACTCTACTACAGTAAGTATCTTATTAACGAGCAGGAAGAGATGACTTGGTGGTTTGTTTTAACAAAGAGGAGGGGAGTGGCACAGTGGAGTGTTACCTGGCTGGTGACAGCAACTTAAATGTGTATTAATGTAAATATTAAAGAAACAAGGAGGAGTGATTAAAAGGCACAACAACAACAAAAAAAAGCACTTCCTATTTAATTGTCTTGATATATTTATAAGAGTCTTAATTTAAAGAGGAAGAAAACATCACTGATAAAGTCATGTTTGGCAGTACAGCTCAGTTTTTAGTTCTTAGCCAACGTTAACTAGTTAAACGGTAAGCATGGGAGTATTCGGCTGGCTTTAATAACTAATTGTGCCATTTATGACCTTTCCAATAAGATATACAATAATAGTACAGTTTGTCTGACGCGATGGCTGGCTAACTGGCAGGCTAAATTGACTAGCAAGCTGGATACAGTCAGCCCCAGGTAACAGCTAGTCGGCTAACAAGACATTGCTAACGAAGTAGCTGCTGTGCCGTTAACTGGGGTTTGACGTTTTATTTACGGCAAGAGTCTGTTGAAACCAATTGTCAGAACGATAATTGACTGGGTATAGCGACCGATTTATCGCGATCCAGCCGTAAAGACACCCAATTGAGGCCTATGCCGAGCAAAATCGATGGTAGCGAACTGCTAGCAGTTAACAGCGTAGCTTACGTGCTAGCTACAGTAAATTGGATATATGTATTTGCTGACGAGCTAAAACCCGTCAACAAACTGCTTAAGGACATATGTGTAAATCGGTATATGCGTGTCAGATGTGTACTTGTATCTACCTTTGCTCTGACTTCTTAAATGGGTTGGTTACTCCGTCGATTGCCTTTTAGCTGCTATGTTTTCTTTACAAGTTAAGGCGGAAGTTTTTTAGGACTGGCCTGAGCGACATCTTCCGGACCGTTGCTACGTAAACATACGTCCTCCAATCAGAGGGCGGATGGATATAACGCCTGTGACGTCATATAAAATAGTTAGATTTCTGTTATTGTATCATTTTTTTGTTTATTTGTGTCTACAGTCCATTCAATTAAGAAATATATTATCTGGACGATAGAGCCTATGTAGGTAACTTGCATTTTGTAAAGCGTCTGTTGGAATGTTCTTATCTCATATTCATTGTCAGAATGACGTAAAATGACTCTGTAAATGAATGAGTCTCAGAAAATGATGGTATGGTTTATGCAAAACTAATTTCAATAAATAATTTCATAGACAAAAGAAATAACAAAACAAAAAGAAATACATCAGCAACCATTTTTATAACTACTATAACTATTTGTGTCATGCGATAGTAATTCTAAAAATGAATCACCTTCGGGTAAGAAATGAACAAAGATAGAAGTTAGAGCTTTGCTGTTATTTAATGAAGAGTCAGAAGTGTCCACTGGAATCAATCATTTTCAGCTGATGGCACGGATAACCTGCGCCAACAGGTGTTGCAAGAATCTGACCCCGAGTATACAGAAACACAAGTGATTTATACAGTAGAATGGGCTGTGGCTCAGGAGGGCGGGTGTGGCTCAGGGGGTGGAGTGGTTGTCCACCAGTCGGAGCATGTGGCACCTTGTACAATAGCCTCTGGCTCTGTGTGAATGTGTGTGAATGGGTGAATGTTGACGTGTTGTAAAGCGCTTTGAGTGATTGCAAAGATTGGAAAAGCTATATATCCATCCATTTACCATTTAGAATTGCATCGGCAGGGCCACACATTCTATCTACCAAATGGGAGCAAAGGCCTAGAGACATCACACATGTTTTTTGCAACTGTTAACATCCATCTGCTGATTGCCAAGGTGGTCCCTTACTGTCTATGCCAACAGGTAGGGACATCAGACGTGGTGTGTATTAGAAATGTGAGGAAACACAATGGGTCAATTTTAAGATGTTATTTGTGGCTACGGTAATCTATGATGTACAAAAACAGCTGAGAAAACCCAAAAATTTAAATGTAAGTTCTAGCTTCTGTTAGCAGAAATACTGATTTCATACTGAGCAAAAGGAAGAGTACTTTAAATATAAAGTAAATTGTCACCAAGATGCACATGCCATCTCCTTTATAACTTTTCCATAACATTGTTGAGTCATTTTGTTTATTTAACCAACATCGAATCTCTATACTCTATATCTCCCTATCACATTCTACACATGTCAAGGGGTCAAGGGTTTAATTATATATCTTTTCTCAAAGGAATGTAGAGGGCGTCTATTATCCTGTCAGTTCCGTTGTCTTGTTCATGTCACATGAATGCAGGCTCCAGGTGGATGAAGCATTCAGGCAATATGTTTAAAAGCACTGGAGATTAAATCTTCTCTATTTTGCATTTAGTAAAAGTCAGAGAAGGTATGGTCTCATCCTAGAAAAGCACATTTAATCTAAACCATTATCTCTTCATTAGGTCCATATTTTACTATGGTTGTGTTCTTATTCTTACTTATACGTATTTAATATTTTCCTTTTTATCTGCACTGTCCCTCTGCTGTTGTAGCGCTGTACATTTCCCCACTGTGGGACGATTAAAGGATTTCTGATTCTGATTCTGAAAGTTATTTCCCTGCTCTAACTGATAAACTGGCACAAAAAAAGCATAGCACTGATGTAAAACAAATTAGATTGTTTTTAAAGAGTGGATAATATATGTCCTTCGATGATAAAAGGACAATTCATTTTTAGTTTTTTCTCTCAAAGCTTTTTTTTTTAACATACCTGTACTGCTTATTAGAGCAAAAACAAATAGCTAATGGCTATTTGTATTTAAATGTAATTCATTTAAATAACTACATTTCTGATTCAAGGTGCTGGAATCTATAACATATTGGCTATAATATGTCAAATAATATAACGTATCCATTTCAACATATAAATAAAGAATCTTTGACAAACTAGAGTTTAATTATGAACACGTGCATGCATGCTGATCAGAGTACAATACTTGCATTATAATATGTTCTATCCCAAACATAAGATATCACCAGCCATATCAAATAAGCTAGGCTACACATACTGATGACTGATTGTATACATGTATGATAGATACATACATAGCAGTAGAACTCTTTATTCTATTGAACTGTATGGTGATTGAGAAATCCCTCACAGACACCCTTCATCATTCTGGAAAGGCAAGTAACAGCCACAACCTCCAATGTATAATTAGAAATTCTTTAGCCTTTTTTTTCAGTGTCCGTTGAGTCACTTGAATGTTACATTTACGGCCGTCCCGCCCAGGGAACCAAGCCTCTCCATCCTCGCGGCTTATATAACAGGGACACAGCACTCTGATTGGCACGTGCGTTGAATACGTCGAACCAGTGCCGGTGAAAGAGAGGATAACCATTTGTGCTCAGCCAGACGACAGGCAATACTCATTTCTTTTTGAGGAAAAGCACTGGACATTTTCCGTTTAAAGGTTCAGCGACACACACCGGGACCGGCTTCATTTAAGCGAAGTTACTCACAGTCATCGTTGAACTTCAAGTGGAAGAAGGTGAGGATGTTTCCGGGTTTAGTTTCTGCTCATGTGAGCAAGTCATTCATGTGTGAACTGTTTCTCCGTCTTACATTTACGGAAATAGTTCACGGTGGTCTAACAGGAATTGCTGTGAATGTCTTTACAGTTTAGTCGGTAAGGGAGGCATGAAAGAGTACAGACGACCAAAGATGCTCTAAGACTAAAGATGACGCATTTATAAGTGGCGTATGAGTAGGCCCATATACACTTCCTGTGTCCTAAGTGGGCGCGGACTGACTTATTTCTATCTTATTTTGCTCACATTGGATATTTACAAAGCTAACAAACATATTTATTATATATTAGCTAGTCAGTTGATGTTATTTTAACATTTTGACTCACATTAATACGCCGTGTTGCCAGATCTCGGGACAATGAGACCGAGAAATCAGACAAATGGGTCTCGAATAAAGTATATTTTCTTCTGATTTTGTCTGAAAATGCTATTTTGGTGTGAGACTGTTCGGTAGATATGTGGCTTGTGTACTTTGTTGACTTTGGGTCGAAATAATCCGTCATGGTCTGTGTTCACGAGTTAATAGACTCAGACCTGCCGCAAGTCTAAAGAGGCATGGCAGTAGCGAAGTCTCACGTGAAAAAGAAATTGACTCAGAGTTGCCAGATTGGGCTGGTTTCCGCATAATTGGGCTACTTTTTATTTAAACTGGGCTTGTAAAAATAGCGCTGGGCTGGTTGGCTTCAACCTGCAGGCTTGAGAGGCTTTAGGCTTTGCAGCTGTTATGAGGAGTATCTAAAGTCAGGATTTACTATCATAAAGTAGGCTTTATAACATAGCTGTATGTTGCATACAAGCATATTACAAATGTATTTAAAAAATAATTATATATATATATATATATACACACACATACACCAAGATGTGTGGTATGTTCTTTGACAATATAATGTTTTTAGAGTGGATTGTATATTACACAATGTTAATAACATATCTGTTATTCCAATTCTTTTTATTTGCATTTTAATGTTGTATACTGTTTTTATTTATTTAAATTTTTTCCGCTTTTTGAGTTTCCCTGGTGTATGGCACGCAAAGAGAAAAAAAAATAGATATCGATCTATTTATCGCCTTATTATGATATATTTTGCAAAGTTTTAAATTCATAAATGCAACTTTGCTCACTTTCATATTTTCAATAAAGGGATGGAGCTATATACTAAGACAATAACTTCAGCAAAAAGCAAACCTGTGTATCAATGTATTGTTAACTGTTTTTAAACATTTCCACATACAGAGGAAGACATTTGACACATTATTTTTGTTTCTCTCTTTGTAGACTCTGCAGCCATGTCTGTCAACGTTTATATCAAAAGCCCTAATGTGACCTACACAGATACACACATTGTGTCTCAGTATCCCTACCAGACCACATCCGTTCACAGAGAGGGGAACAACGTCACAGTACGTGGACCTTTCTGACATTTCTGTGAGTACACATCCATCTGTGTTTGGCATCTGTACAGTCTCCCTGTAATTTTTCTCCATATTGGGAAACAGGTGACCCCCCGCACCACCGAGATGACATTTCGCACAGAGAGACGTGTGCCCCGGCTGGGTGTGATGCTGGTGGGATGGGGAGGTAACAACGGGACCACAGTCACAGCAGCTGTACTGGCCAACAAGCTGGGTCTCACCTGGAGAACCAAGATGGGAGTGAAGGTGAGTGAAACAAATGCGTCTGTACACATACTGGGAGTGAGAACTGGGAGAAAAAACTGACATGGACTTGAAATTTGACGTATTTGAGATGAATGAATGAATTATTAGTTAGTTCACATAAAACTGGATTCCCCCGTGGATACTTTAAAGTCTTAAAAGGCATTGGTATTAAAATGTCTTGAATCAGTTTTTTCAAAAGTCATAAAACTGAGACCTGGGAAGTAGGATTTTATAAATCTTTTCTTTCTGACGTTTCATTGTAAAATAGCAAAGATTATTGCTACCAACTAATTTAATAAAAATGTACCAAATGCCTCTCGCATTAACGTCACGCAGATCCCGATAGCAGAAAACTTGTCTTCTGAGTGGCAATTAAAGTCTTAACTCTAATTAGCCTTAAGCTGTAAAAATCTAATCACTTCACTTTGAGGGTAACAAACCTAACTTTGATTATATAGCATTCTCTACTGAAATGAATTCAAACCAGCTGCTTGGAAAATGGCCATCCCTTGTATAAAGCATGCATTTGTAGCGTTGCAGCTAAAACATGCAAACATCACAATGATTTTCTTTAAAAAAATAAATAAAAATAAGATGGTGAATGAACTCTTTATAACCAGACGATAGTGTGATGTGAAACCTTAGGCTGCCACTAGGGAGCTAATGGAGAAACTTATTTTCCTATTTTATAAATATAGCCCACTGTCTGTCCCCGATACAGTGGTAGAAACTCCTTATAAGCTGGTTATGCTGACATGTTCAATAGAGTGTTAAGGGCTTAACTGACTCTGGTCTTGGGGATTTACCCTTATATGGGCATACATTGTTGCCTCTATGAGCTGGTTACTGTGATTTCCATTTTGGCCATTTTTCTCTGGTTCAAAGGATTTAATACACTTGTAATACACCTTAAACCCAGTTTAAAACATTTAAATCAATAATAAAGGTAAGAAAACGTCATTGGAGGGAATTAAATCAGTGATTTCATCTCCTTTTTATCTCCCACATTCTTCAGGAAGCAAACTACTTCGGCTCCCTCCTGCAGTCGTCTACCGTTTGCCTGGGATCAGGGCTTGAAGGCGAGGTCAACGTGCCTCTCCGTGACATCCTACCCATGGTGCACCCTAATGATATAGTCTTTGACGGTATGGACAATTGCAGACAAGTCAGCTCAAGGTCTAACCTGTGATACAGAAACGTGTGCGTGCGTGCGTGGTATAAGAGCGCAAGTGAGGTAACAGCAGGGAAATCTGACCCCAGGCCAGCTTCATGGAGAGCCTCTCCATCAGGTGAAGATGCTCAGGGATGTGCTGCTACGTGCAGTCTAGTCTGTTACTTCAGAAGGGAAGAACTTTACAGGGCAAGCTATTTATAGAGCTGCTGTAGTCTATTATAAGATCAAAGTAATGACTCTCATAGGTCAGGTCAACTTTTTCTTTTCTTTTTTTCCCTCTTAACTTTAAGTGTTTTTATTTTAATTTTTTCCCCTCAATTTTGTTAGTTATTACATTTTTTTTATTTATTTTTTTTAGGTTGGGATATTTCCTCAATGGATCTCGGCAGTGCGATGGCGAGAGCTCAGGTGTTTGACTGGTCATTACAGGAGCAGCTGCGACCACACATGAGCGGCATGAAACCCAGACCCACCATCTATATCCCAGATTTCATCGCCGCAAACCAGGAGAGTCGTGCGGACAACGTCCTCACTGGGAGCATGGCGGAGCAGGTAATGCTTGGTCTAGTGACCAGCAGATTTAAGGGCGCTTTCACACTTGTAGTTCTGTTCATTTGGTCCAGACCAAGGGAAAGAAATATGACATTGTTGCAGTATAGTTCTGGTCTGGTTCCTGTTCAAAATTACTTTTTAAAAAAACGAACCAAGAGGAGTAAACATGAGGTTATACAGACTGACGGGGAAGTCGTTGATTGGACAGTTTTTGGCAACTGTCGTCCTGCAACATCAGGACCCACGTGGGAAAATCTACTCCAGAGACTGATGGGCGTTTATGCAGCACTTTATTGCTTCGGATGTGTATAATTTTTGTTCTTTGGTGTCGCGAAGAAGTAACTGATTATAAGCGTCATTAGCGTTAGACTGCAAATCGACCGCATGTTATGAATAATATTAATAACTAAGAGTTGTAAGAGACAGGGCTCTAGGCTACAAAAGCTGCTCATGAGGCATCTTGTACAGTAATGATTTGGGGCTGATGACTGTGGGATTGCTGTCAAACACTTTTTAATAAACGTAATGAACTGACTAAGTACATGGAGCCGGAGAGAAGCACAGCCGTTTTTAACAGCTTTTGAGCTATGAATCAGGGAAAATACATGTGCCGACGTGCATATGTGTTGATTTGCATGAATGGGTTATACATGGCCATGTGCAGATCAATTGCTTTCACACCACAAACAATATTTCACTTTGGATTGTTATTCATATTCTGACTGTAAGACTAACGGTTTTCCAGGTGGAGCAGATCAGAGCTGACATTAAGGACTTCCGTCAGTCGAGCGGCGTGGACAAGGTCATTGTTCTGTGGACCGCCAACACTGAGCGCTTCTGTGATATCATACCGGGGGTCAATGACACGGCAAAGAACCTGCTCGCTGCAATTCAGGTGAGAGCCGGAGTCATGAACAGAGTTTGGTTAGAAAACTTTCGGATTCCTAAGACGTAATCTAAAGTGTAAACTCTTAACGGCACAAATCCTTAAATTGGTTTCAGTAAAGATTAACTTAACTTGTCCTAGAAACCAACCTAAATTGTCATGGTGGCCGGTAGTCATGATTTCAACTTTAATTTCCTCCTAATGCCGAGGACCAAACAGTAATCCTCCATCACATTTAGTGATTAATGAAGCTTAGAGGATGAGAAGATTAGCTCCCCTAACACTTCACTGTGGATTTGTTGATGAAATTCCATAATGAGTCAGCTATTCCTTTTTTATATCGGATCAGGGGAAGGAAATTATGATTTGCCCCTCATGGGTGAGTTTATATTTTATCTCCTGTCTTCAGCATGCTTGTACTGCTGTCAGCAACGATAATAGTCTATTTCACAGACTTGTGATCTTCAGCAAATAGCTCAATTTCAGATAGGCATGAAGTCAACAATAGAGTTGTGCTACAGATGATGTGAAGAGAGCCTCAGGGGGGAAATGTACGCCTTGTGAGTCGAGCTGTGATGATTTAGTCTTTTTTTTATTTATTATTACATCATTAGACTGGAGCAGAGGTTTCTCCCTCCACTCTGTTTGCAGTGGCCAGTATACTGGAGGGTTGCCCCTACATCAACGGCTCCCCACAGAACACTTTTGTACCAGGGGCCATAGAGCTGGCCGTGCAGAAAGGCGTGTTCATTGGGGGAGACGACTTCAAATCCGGTCAGACCAAGATCAAGTCAGTGCTGGTGGACTTTCTGGTCAGCTCGGGTATCAAGGTGAGAAAAAAATGATGCACAGATCGAAGGAAGGGGAACTGATGAAGTAATGGTCCACTACTAATCAGACGGAGTCACTACTAATATGGTTATAAAGTACATGAAAAGCTAAAAACACTGAAATATGGGGTTGATGATTTGAGTGATGTTTCCTATCTAATACCAGAATTGAAGAGAATGGATCTATTAACATGTTAGCGAAATGATCATCTTTCGTCTTTTCTGTATCAGGAAACTATACTGGTCCTATTAACCACTGTATTTTACACATTTAATTTTATTGGGATAGGTATGTAGCATAAACAGATTCCATACACTACAGCAGGTATAGGCTTAGCTCATTTGCAATGCCTGTCCCGAGGTGGGCCTTTTTTCTTTCTTTTTTTAAATGCATGCAACAAACACACGAGTTGGGCACGTACATTAAAACTCAGAACTCAACAAGAAATCTCCATTTAAAAAAGATTTAAATGAGAAAGTTCACTTGAAGGCATCAAATGGGAATATGTTTAACAACGTCAGTCAAGTAAATCAATTTTATTTATACAGCCCAAAATTACAAATTTGCACAAGAGGAAGAAGCCTCGGGAAGAGCAACGGTGTAATTGTCCTACCAGAACATAAGAAGACAGCCTTAAGCTGATGGTGCAAAGTATTTTCCGAACAAAGACATTTTAACAAAGACATTTTTTGCCCCCCGGACAGCCGACCTCCATTGTCAGCTACAATCACCTCGGCAACAACGATGGGAAGAACCTGTCTGCTCCGGAGCAGTTCCGCTCCAAAGAGATCTCCAAGAGCAACGTGGTGGATGACATGGTGCAGTCAAACCCCATCTTGTACCGGCCTGGACAACATCCTGACCACTGTGTGAGTGACGCGGGGGGATAATGAGCTCCGTTTGAAGGTTCACTGAAAACAACTGATCACTTATTCACTGTCTCTGTGTTATTTCAGGTGGTGATTAAGTATGTCCCCTGTGTGGGAGACAGCAAACGTGCCATGGATGAATACACTTCTGAAATAATGATGGGAGGGACCAATACTATCGCGATGCACAACACCTGTGAGGTCAGTGGTCACTAGATCCGTTTGTGTAAAAAAAAAAAAACACACACAACTGACAAAGTCAAATCTAGCACATTAGAACAATTTCCAATGTGAGAGTTCAAACTGCTAATTGCTTGCTAAACACAACGTTCAGAGCTATTCTTCTTTTTATCTGACAGTAGTTATGGAGGCGGAGGCTCAGGAGTGCCAGAGCTTACTGTTAATCCTTCTTAACAAGTTTTGGAGCTAATTTAAAGAGACGTCTTCGGGTCATTGCGACAGTTATTTCATGTTTCACTGGCCTTGCTGCTTTAGTCCAGCACCATTCCCGACACACGGAAAAAACATCTATTCTGCCTATCTGGCTGAAAAACGGTTCGACTGCACCAGTTTTCCCCCGGTTGTCCAATTTTTCTACAAACGACAACCCCAAAAATGCTACACATTAGGAGCTTTAAGTAGAAGGAAAATAAATAAATTTAAAAAATAAAATTTTACATAT
>CALSCE010010956.1:13774127-13822949 GCA_943593645.1 Bovichtus variegatus
TGTGTGTGTGTGTGTGTGTGTGTGTGTGTGTGTGTGTGTACCTCTTTATCATGGTCCGATCTAACACTCTTTAATATGGAAACCATTATGAGACAGGCTTTTGCAATGGTTGTTCTTACAGCTACATATTCTCTGGTAACTTTATTTATATTTATTTATTTTACGTAAATATGAAATAAGTATTTTTGATAAAGAATTTCCAAGTGGGACATTTTTACAGTTGATTAACTTCTGATGGACAAACCATGTAATGGAGTTTCCAATCGAATTTACAAGAAGAAGAAAAAAACACTTGTCTGTCATATTGATCTGAAAATGTAAATCCTTCTGCATTGCCCCAGAGAAATTGTAATGTTCTGTGCACATGTGGTTTTGAATGCAGTTGCAAAAGTCCTCTCTGAATATCTTCAAGACCAGGTCCATTTACCTCTGGCAACAGGAAGGACCAGTACACAGTTACATTTTTGTATTTTTGCGGGTCATTACATGCCTTTTTTAAATGGGAAGTTAACAGCAGAGAGAGGACAAGAAGAGAAAGATGGGGAATGACATGCAAACACGTCCATGTCCAGACTCAAACAAGGGATGTTGCATTTCAGTCACTGCCTTTTTTAAACCCGTAGGCCTTTATGGCACCCCTAAGATTGTCTTTTATATAACTTCAAAATTAAACTAAAAAAATTAAATTTAAGGCTGCCTGATTATGGCAAAAATCCTTATTTGGGTCAATATTGAGATCTTGATTATTTAACACTATTACTCATTGAATTCGGAAACATGCATTTAGAAAGAACATTTTTAACGTTTTAGGTTTTGTGGGTTTAATACAGTATGTATCTATCTATGATTATTTATAATATTGAACAATTACTGCTATTTTCTAATTGCTGGAGGCACAATATTTCTTGAAGGTGAAATCTGTCTAAAAATACCATTTTCAATTAAATATTGGCGTGCTACAAAGATGTCCTGGCCTACACATCTCATTCTGCAGACTTAAGACAAACATATTTGTTTGGTACAGATCCCCGCAAAAATCACACCATAATCATTTAAATATATTTTTCAATGAAAAGGAGTGACTATGAACAATTATGTAAAAATAAAAAAATAATAATAATTATTCCCTCCTATATCACAAATCATATTGCAATGTCAGTCAAAAATAATTGGATTTTTTTTTTTTTTAATTGTTCTTTCCTAATACAAGTATATAACTTGAAATGTCTTGGTTCCATTTCCAAATCACTTTAAGTCAAAGGGTCCCTCACTTCATTAATCTTGAACTCGCAGTAAAGTAAAGCACAGTCGCACACACACGCTCATTGTCTCTTTACGACGAGGTGTCTATTATAACAGTTGCTCATATTGCTCACCAGTGCGCAGATGAACACGCGCGCACATACTTAAATGGGGTCATGGCTGGTTCTCTGGAGATATGGGGGTGAATGAGGCTAGATGGTGACTGTCCCACATACTGCTGTTACCTCGGTCCCCAGACAGGACGGGGACATGGGCTGCCTCTTAGTTCACTGCCAGTATCTTCAGCCCTCGCTGTGCTGACAGGGTGGCATGTTCATTCCTGTTTACTCCCACCAGCTGCTGCGTACAGTAAAGCCCACACGTCTCTGCGATCGTACCGTTTCATCTGCTGTCACTTCACCTTTCGGTTTCAAGTTGGATTTGGAATGATAGGCCATGCTTACACTTGTTGTTAGGATGTTAGGCTTGCGATTGGTTGTGAATTCTAGTGTTCCATACATCTAAATCAATGCACCAGAGATGTGCATATGCCCATGTGTGGACGTGGAGTGATGTTATCTCATAGAATCTCCATGATGAGATTCTCTTAAAAAAATAATAATAGTAAAAAAGCCATGGCTTAAGAAATAATATCAACATCTAGGATTTGGCTGTTTAAAAAAAAAAAAAAAAAAAATGTTATCGTACGTTGCAGCCGAGAACGGTGTGTATTGCAGACTAAAATACTGCTGCTTGCTCCAAATCTTTTGTAAAGCCTGTATTTGATTTTTCTTTTCTTTTTCGCTCACCCACACCCACTCGACCAGAAAGGCACTCAGCGCATACTCACTGGTGAACAGACAAAGCCATCCTAAGGTGGTCATATGTAGGTGTGTGAGTTTGCGAGTGTATGTGTGTATCATGTGCAGTGCATGCTATAGCATGTATATTCAATTTACAGCTCTAACACCCACGCACATTACATGGAGCACTCAGCAGATGCAGAGACATCAGCACAAAGCAGTAGTGTTGTGCCCAGATTCTGACAAGCAACAGTGAGCAACACATGCTGGAAAGCTGCAGTAGAGCTGAGAGATAAAGTCCTCTTTCTTTTGTTTTTATGCTTGCATGTGTTTGCCGGAGTCTTGTACTGTGTGTGTGTGTGTTGCCCAGGTCGTTGCAGGAAAAAGGGAAAGAAAATGGGCCATCACAGTGAAGGTAACATCCATGCCTTGAGGTTGACGACAGGATCCGTGTGTGTCCACAGTTGGTTAGGCAGCTGGTGTGTGTTGTGTAGCTCCAGGCTGCCTTGGCTCAATCCCTTTCCTTTGTACGCCAGAAAGAGGCCAGTTTCCAAGATGAATTTAGTGAAAGATTGAGACCCACGCTACATTTTGGTTAGCCTTGTGACTCCCTGATTCATGAAGTATCTTTCCAGGGCGCTGACAAAAAGGCAAACATCTGGCTGATGCCAATTTGGAGGTTTTGATAATACTTAAACCTCTGCTTGTCTATGCAAATGTCTTTTCACCGCAGAGATTGGATTGTAAAGTGCTGCCTAAAAGGACAGTTCATAAACCAAGATAAGCCAACACTGGTCATACCAATGGGCCATTATATTTCTGTGCGTATTTGCATGCAGGTTAGCCATGATGCTCATGATCCCCATCTCTTGTTCATGGAAAGCTGTGACGGGCATTGCAAAGGGAAGCCAAGGTTGGCCAGGATGCCGCTGCTTGAGCATGAGGCGTTTTTAGTGGCCTGCATGTGAAGCACAATGAAAGAAATTATAGGATATGAGCAGACAGTGTAAACAAAGCAGGCCCTGCACACACACGGACATATCCTGGTAGACTAACAACCTGGTTTCAGCAAAAACGGCTGCACTAAGACGGTGGTGTGTCAAGTCAATCAGGTGTTTGTCACAAGCTGACACCAGTTGTGTTATGTAAAGGCTTATGAAAGCTAACCTGGCAACGGAGGATACAGGTGAAGTGTTTGGCTTCTTAACGTAATGGATAGATGTGACTATTTACTTACATACATACATACATACATACATACATACATGCTATTTACACGTTTTCATTTCACTAGTTCTTCTTTATTGGGCTATTCAGAGCAAGTTTTCATTTTATGCTCATTGTTGTCGGGTTACCCCCGATTGAGACTTCTCGCTGTGTTCCAAGAATCGCATCAGCTTCACGAAAGGCCAGTATCGGTGTGTGGGCTGTGCAGTATACGTTGCATTGGGGCATAATCTGAGCTCTCTTATCTTTTTCTCTCCAACACACTCGTAGACGCACGTAGCTACCTGGAACTAGGGTTGTAACGATATGAGATTTTCACTGTACGATAACGGTCTCAGAAAATTTCACGGTATTACATTATTATTATTATTATTATTATTATTATTATTAAGAATGAGAAGATTATTTTAATTAAAAACTATTATTAATAATAATCCATGTTACTATATATTTTATATAACTAAAGCATGTTAGTTTGCATATTAACAGCACAATAGCATGTTAAATTAACTACTAAATGTATAATAACATGTAATCTTTTTAAATGTCCTTTTCGATTCTTAACAATTAACCTGTACTGTAGGTGCTGTACCATTAACTCACTCGTGTCAGTTCTCTTTTCTCCAATACCGTAGATAAGCAAATGTACGCAGTATGATAACCTTCAACTTTCATACCGCGATACCTATACACCGTGACAACCCTACCTGGAACAGAAAGCGTTATCAAACCCAAGAAGTGTGTGAGCTATTAAAAGGTGACCTCCTTTTTCTAGGTCATTACCAAAAAAGAATGGATGGATTCTAGTTATGAATATCCAAAATTCTTGACAGAGAGGGATGAGAATGGAGAGGCATATTTCTAGCCTAAGGGAGGTTAGGAGGGGTTGTGAAGAAGGGGAAGGGAGAGAGAGTATTTGTTGGGGGGGTTTGGTGAGGGCATGTAAATGGTTGTGGCTGGTGCTGGTACAATCTTGGGAGGAAAAAGAGAAGACAGAGGCTCATAGTGTGTTGTCTGGGGAAAGAGGGACACGACCGTTAAGAGAACACAGCGGAGGGAGATCTTGTGACGGGGTCACGAGAAATAAATCAGACATCAAGCTGGGGAGTGATCCTCTTGCTCCTTTGCTAAAGCAGTCTGCAGTCACTACCAGGACATTAGTGCCGCAGCCCAACAAAGAATCTGCTCTCTGTGCCTGACTCCTTGTGTTGGCTTGACAATCACAGTTTCTATCAGGCCGACTACCTTGTAGGCACCAGTGTGTAGCTTTCACTGCAAAGCATTGATTCATCGAGGGGAAAAGATCTTTTTAGTGAATCATAATCTATCTAGTGTCTGTTCTCCAAAATTGGGCATTTTGTTGGATGAGAAGTTGGAGGAGGGTCATTTCCCCTTATGGACACAGTGTTGAAAGCCCCATTTTCTATCTGAGATTAAGGCATTTCTTCCTGCATCAGTGGAGAAGCTGCTATCTCTCCAACACTTTTACAGTCCTTGGTCTTAGGAACCCCCTGGTACTGACCTCAGACCAGCATCTCGCTCCCCCCCCACCCCCCAAAGTCTCTGTGGAGCCGAGGCCCTTCTTCTCTGTGCTACACCAAAAGATGAAGAGCACAGAGCAAGCCTGAGGGGCTCGCAGTTATATTTACTGTCTGCTACGAAAGAGAGGAGAGAGAGAAGGGGCGGATGGGAGGGGTTTAACAAAAAGGAGAAAAAAAAACAACACAGGAATGAAAAAGAGAGGGAGACAGAGGAGGGGTTGCTATGGTAACAGAAATATGGCTGCTCTTCAAAAACTTTGAATGTAGGTGGTGGTGAGATGAGTGTATGTGTGTGTGTTTTTTCCTCCTCGTCTTTCCCTTTCAGCTTTGCAGATATTATGGATGTGCTGGATCCCTTTTGATTTCACCGAGGACTGAAATGCCATCAGCTTCTTTTTCTTTTTTTTTTTTTCTTTTTTTTTTTTCTCTCTCTCTTTTTTTTTGTGACCTCAGGGTGGTGTTTCTGGGCATGTAGAACATAGAGGGCTAGTGTGAAATGTGGGTTAGGCCCAACAGACCCCCCAGCCAAAGTGGGGGTTTATTTGGCAATTGCTGTCGGTCTACAAAAAGCTTAAATACGTGTGCTTTACTCAATGCAGAGATTGTGATTTTCCCACTGAAATCAAGGGTGTTTTGGTTAATAGAAGCAGAATAATTGTATTACGCCTATAAGCCTTTTCTTGGGCTCCTTACCATATGTGTAAATCTGAAAACCTGACACCACTTGAAATGATGATCTTACAGCCAGATATGGTCTTAGGAGGGCAGAGGAGGATCACTGGAGGAATGCAGTCTTTTGACAACGACCCCTGCTGTCACCTTTTGGCAGAGGCAGTTTAGTGGTAGATCCTGAATGTAGGGCAATTTGTCATAATTATCTTCATTAAATTAGCTTCTATCCCCCCCCTTATCTCTCTTTTTTTTTCTGGAAACATTTTGGATTTGTTCATTCTCCAAACTAAGCGATAACGTCCTGATGTTGGACAAAGAAGCTTTGACATATCAGCAGTCGTAACCAGTTTAGTTAATCAACTTGGAATTTCACAACACATAAAACTCACTTAGATGGGCATCCCGCATTAATCGAGTTTGGAGGGAAGTATTATACTGGCTTTATTTTTTACCAGCTTATGCTGATTAACAGAAATTAATGAAAACTAGCTGAACATCAGATACACAAACGGGCTGCAGAATATTCTCTGATCTCTTCAACTGGCATCAAAGTTTTTGGCCTTTCATGGAGCATCTGTCTCGGGTCACAGATTTGGCTTGTTGTCATCATCTTTGTACAAATGAGGAGCCTGGAATTAGTTATCCACTAATTGGAGGGGATGGGGGGCTAGTGCCTAATAGGAGTGGGCAATATGAATAAAATCCTGATCACAGTATATGTCATTTTAATTGGATATTGTGATCAACAAAAGGCTCTGTTTGTTGTATTAAATAAACAGAAAGAAATGCTTGTTTTTGTTTAAAAATCCAACATTACTATAAAGCAGTCTTGGTCATTGGTTTGCTACATTGTCCACAAATGGTCTAATACATCCAGAGATATTAAGGGGATGGATATAAACGGTTTGGCCAAATTTCTGCCAGTCGACTATCATCTCACAGTATGTAATGTGATGTCACCCAACCCTAGTGTCCAACATTGGGCTCCAACGGTGGTTGTGTCTATTGCAGATATAAATCAGAAATGGTTTAATCATTAGAAGCACCGTCGTACTGCATCTGGTGTACAAAGTCTTAGCTGCGCTGTAAAAGTCTGTTTATACTATTGGACTAGGACAAAGAGAGGTTCTCTGTTCTCATCGCCCTTTCATTTCTCTCTGATGCTTTACATTTTTTACACACGAACGGTGAAGACTTAAGGCTACACCAGTAGTACCTGAACAATGATCAGTCAAGAGTTACAATTACTTGATTTCTCTTCATTTCTGTACCAAATCGATCTGAATTGTTTTTTTATTTATAAGTTCTACCTCTCAAGAAGACGTTCTGATTAACACTAGATGAATAGATAAAAGGCCGTAGTTGGAAAGTGGCCAGAGATAATTCAGTAGGTTTATGAAGAATGGCATTTTTCTTTTGATGATTTCTCTAATCAAAGTCTCTTACCACACCCTTCTCTCACTCCTCCCTTTCTCTTTGTATCCTTGATAAATGAGGGTAATGTTGTACTGTGTGTAGACTGTATCACGCGACTACTGAAAACAGTCAGAAGCAAATCTGTGTGTCTTGACAGAATGGTTTGATGCTTCTATGCATCGTTACACCCCCTGTCTCAAGTTTCTTGGTCTTTTTTTTTTCTTTTTTTCTTTTGACAGTTTGCATTCTGGTTGTGCCATTCCCTCCCACTGTGCCCACAATGCAAGTTTGCTGCACTCTCTAACTGTATGCCTCCCCTGTCCTGCTCAGGTACGGGAGAAAGTGGCAAGAGCACCTTCATCAAGCAGATGAGGATCATTCATGGAGCCGGGTACTCAGACGAAGATAAGAGAGGCTTCATCCGGCTCGTTTACCAAAACATCTTCACCTCCATGCAGGCCATGATCCGCGCCACTGAGACTCTTAAGATCCCCTACAAATTTGAACAGAATCGGGTAAGAACTGACCCACATAAATAAGGAAATATTCTTTACGCCTCCTTTGATTCATTTAAAGGGGTGATCACTGAATGTGGTTTCTTCTACACGGCACAGTGCTTTATTTGTCCTGGAAATGGATTTTGTGAAACACTATAAGATGTATGTATACAAAAACCTCAGGACAAAAAAAAACTGTCAGTCATAGTTGTATATTTGAGTATTCGTATGCTTTTTGTACCTGTAAATGACTGGAACTAGATCCACCAGTACACTCCTTTCCAAGGACGAGTATTTAGCAAATGCATGTCATGTTCCATAAGAAGCGCTTAGGATGCTTTCCACCGTTGCCACCCACGGATCAATTAGTGACACCAATATTTTTATGTAAAGAAACATCACTTATTTAATGTCATTGAACATAAATATGTTGAATTGTCAGTTAAAAACTTGCATAAAATTGCAAAATATGCTTGTAAAACAGCACTCACAAGGCCCTGGTTACTTCCCGAACCCCTCACAATGCAGGAGTGGATAGATATAGTACATTTAATTTATTCTATGGGAAAGATTACTTTTTCTCTTCATCTTCAGTCATTAAGAACATCATATTTGTCTCAATGAAAGTGTCCCTTCACGGACACCTCAAACATTTTGGGATAAACCTGTAAAATGGATTTGTCAAAACGAGTTCACGCTAGGTAGTTTTGGAAAAAATACCCTTTAAAACGATTAGCAGTGAACTTTCAACTTTATTATCATTTTTAAGTTAGTGGTTAATAGACTTCCAACTTTGTGTATTGATGAGAACTATAAAGTCAGAATAAATACTTGAGCAGCATCCCAAAAAAAAAGACAAGTTGCTTGTCTAGTGCAATCAAAAAGGGTGCAGAGGGGTAGGACAAAAACATTCTGTTTTAAGGCAACTGTCCATAATAAACCAGAAATGATATACAGCACAATGGCCCCATCAGGCAGATGACATAGTAATGTTTTAGTAAGTACTATAAAAAAAATTAAAAACATTCTAGATTTGAAAAAAGGCCACTCTGAAACCTTGAATAGTAGGGTTAGGGTTAGTAGGGTATGGAACGCTCACTTGCATATAAACAAATGGATATGGAGCCTCTTTGGATGGTCAATGCCAAGGTTGTGTCCCTCTGAAGGAGTTCTTCTGTTGTTCCTCGCCATGGCACGTCTGTTGGGCATTATACATTTACAGTATGTCCTTTCTCTAATGTCATGTGGGGATTGTGACTAATTTCTTCTTAAAGCATTCTTGATACATTGGCACAAAATCTTTATTTTGGATGTAAATGCATCCTGCCCTTTTAACATCCTACAACCTCGTCATCTATCGTTTTTCCCAGAAGTGATGCATTTAGTTTGTCTTGCAGAAAAATGATCTTTGGAATAATCAGAATATGTGATTAGGATCAGCCACCAGGTCCAAACAGACAGTGGCCTACAGATATCTCAAATATCTTAAGTAACTTGATATCTGTTTTGTTTTTTTCCATTTCTGAAAAAAACTTTCTCTCACTGCTCTTCCCCATCCACTATTCTCCCATATCTCGATATAACTCACCTCTCCCCCTCGCCTGTGTTTTTGTTTTTCTCCCCAGTCTAACGCCATGATCGTGAAGGAGGTGGACATTGAGAAGATCAATGGCTTTGACTTTCACTTCATTGCAGCTATCAAATGCCTGTGGTCCGACCCAGGGATCCAGGAGGCCTATGACCGCCGCAGAGAGTACCAGCTCTCTGACTCAACTAAATAGTACGTCTATCTGTCGCTCTGTCTGTGTGTTTGTGTCTCTGTGTAGACATCGCGTATGACGTCTGTCTAGGATTATAAGAATGGTATTTGCGTTACTGTGTCTCAATGTGTGAGTTATCTACTTTTTTTTTGTGAGTGTCTGTCTGTGGTGCTTGTTTGGAAGCTGATGCAGATTTATCAGCGTTGTTAACGTAACTATTAATTCTTAACAATGCTATGGTCTTACTGGATAATTGTTACTTTGCAAGGATTTGATTGGGATCCTTTTGCAAATCCAAAATTACAACAGTATATAAAAGTAACTGTTCTAATAATAAAAAATAATGTCTCAGTTTCCAAACCTGTGTAAAACAGTCTGTGTATGTACATGGATTGTGTGGAAAGCTTTTTGACTGCGTTTGTGGCAACCACATACGCAGTCTGGATTTCAACAATGTAGGTGTGTCTGCTTAAATTAATGTGATAACTTGTGCATGCATGCAGATGATATTTAAAGGGTCGGTTCAACAAAATCAAGAACAGAAAAAGTGTTTATTTTCCACTTGCTCACATCGTTTCTGTACAGACGTGTGGCTGGCACATTTTTTTCCAAATACCGTTTTTAATGATCGTTTATAATTACTGAAACGATCTGCATAGCTAGATACCACCGGAGGACATTTTTCCTCCCCTTTTGTTTCATGTGTGGCAGGGAGACGGAACGGTTTCACAGTAATTGGGCTGTGTTTGGATGTATTTTTGGTGGCAGGTTGTGTGTGTATGTTCTGTGTGTAACTCCCTGTGTATACTTACCTTGGGAGTTGTGTGATGTATACGGGGCAGGGCATCATATTAGCATGTTGACGACTAGCGGTATTGGCTGACTAGTTTTCTAAATTCAGCAGCCAATTTAACAATCCCATATGAAAAATCTACAGCCCACATTGTTGGTTATTGTGGCTGTTTTATCTACAGTATATCACAGTTGTTAGAACATTTGTTAGTAGTGTGTTGTGTCATTTGTTTTCCTTACAACTGTGGGGACTGACTGGAAAGGCCCTGAGTTCATCCTTTTGCTAATGGAGAGTAGAACGGTGACTTTTTACAGCTATGATCCATGATTTAATTTAAAGGTTGAGCTTTGTGTTTTAATGTCTGAATGTTGGTGGTAAGAGACAAACTGAAAGGCTGACAAGCTGTACACTCATCGTGTTTGCACCATATTGTTTGTAGGCAAATGTGTCGGCCTCCTCTTCTGTGGTTATGTACGTTTGCCATAATTGCATTGTAATAATATGAGCCCTGGCTAAAGGCATTTGACTCACTTTCTAGTGCCCCCTAGTTTTGGATTTGTCTTACTACAGTTTAATTGTGCTTCAAGTCAGCATGAATGCAGATGTACTTGCCATTTAGGGAATATTAATTCATTCAAACCTTTTATTTAAGCCTCAAATCAATGAGGTTTCCCTCATTTGCAATGATGTTGAGATGCAGAGAAAAGAGAGCAATACTCTGTGAAAACATTTGAACGCTGAGGTGTAGTGGTTTTGAGATAATTTCCTTGAATTGTCCGGGGATCGTCAATTTTGAGAACGTGTTGCAGATAATTCCATGGGTTTGGTGCACAAAAACTAAAGGCAGATTTTCCAAGTTCAGAATAAAGCAAAGGACGGTCAGTAGAGCAAGTTTGGCAGTGACCTGTGGTCCAGTCCAGCATGGGTGGAACAGGGATTTCTGGATAAAAAGATACAGGTGTTTATCACGTCTCTGTGCCAGAGAGGATCAACCGACTTTGTTATGCAGAACGTAATGGCGAGTGTCATAGGGACTCCAGTAATGAATCTGAGGGCAGAATGATAGTCTTGGGGTTTGATAGTGGAAGCAGCAGCATGTCTGCAGAATATATCACCATAATCTAGGACTGATACAAAGACTGCCTCAATAATATTTTCCCTACAATTCAAAAGAAAGCTGGATCTGTTTCTGTACAAAAATCGTGGGTTTTTTGTAACTGTTTAGTGATTTAGATTTTAAATGTAAATATGTATGTTATGGTAAATTTAGCAAGCTATGTATTTTTGTATTTGCATGCTTATGAGTGAGTGAGTAATATAAGAAAATCAATGAATATGTCTTTATTTCAGTGTTATCCACACTGTTCATGTGTATCTCCAGTTACCTTAGCGATATAGACCGTGTGACTGCGGAGGGATACGTTCCCACCCAGCAGGATGTGCTGAGGGTCCGTGTTCCCACCACGGGTATAATAGAGTACCCGTTTGACCTGGAGAACGTCATCTTCAGGTACCCCCGTGGCACCAGGACTGCAGCATCACAATGGTCCAGAGGACAGAAATCACTGATGTCTGTCAGGATATTAACACATTAGTTAAGCAGGGGCTAAGTTTTTGTAAGTTGTACTCTCAGAGACGGCCAAATTTCGAAATGATTTGTACCCAAGGGTTACCATCTCCTGTAGCCTGTCGCAATTACAACACAATTACAAACTCGCAAATACCCTTACTTTACTGTGGTGAAAGCACATGTTAGTTGGCAAGAGCCCATTTTGTCTGAATAGTCCCAGTTGAGAAAAAAAAGATTAGGTTGTGTTGAGATCAACTGAGCCTGAGGGCCACCTTAGTCAACCTGATGTAGATATCAGTGGTTTGTGTTCAGAATTATGCTAAATGTTCTGGCTCCAGGATCAAAACTAAGGCCAGTCATGCTGCACTGTAGTGTTTTGGGAGCAGCCACTAAACACCAGATGGAGAGGCATTAGTGATGTCAAAGATCATCCAGGAAGTTGCTAAAAAAAAATCAGTGACACAATTGGGAACTGTTTTGAAAATACGCAAGAATTGAAACTTAAAAAAAATAAATAATTTGAAATGGCTTACTTGCACACATTTCTGAGAGAGAAAAGTACGGAGTATGCTTCCTGCTATCTTTGGTATCATACTTGTCCTTCTTTATCTAATCAAGGTGCCACTGTCTCTGCTGCTGAAGTCACTGCTACTACAGTCACTGATGCCACCTCACTATCTGTAACATAATCCTCAAACTACAAATTGCCTTAGTTAATTAGTCAAGTCAACTCAAAGCTGCAGGTGCAATTTAACATCTAATCTGAAGAGTTTTTTTGTATAGAGAGTGTTGGTGGAGCAGTGACACTGACTAACACCCTTATGTTTCTGAGATGTGGCCTTTTCTGTGAAGCTTCCTCAACAGGACTGATCCACACTTCCTGGAATGGCAGGGGGGTTGCGGTAATTGCCTGTCACGCTTTATATAACTGTTTTTCTGTCTTTTTTTTCTCTCTTTATCTCTCTTTTTTTTTTTTTTTTTTTTTTTTTTTTCCTCGACCGGCCCGCCTGTAGTTATCTTTCCGATCTGGATCGTATTGCAGATACCGGCTATCTTCCCACTCAGCAGGATGTGCTCAGGGTGCGCATCCCCACTACAGGAATCATAGAGTACCCATTCGACTTGCAAAGCATCATTTTCAGGTAGAAAGATGCCCGTTTTGGCTCAGTCCCTCCTTCTTCATCATTAACCCATACGCCATCTGATGTGTTTTTGTCCAAAGCACCAAATAAACGCTGTTCATTTTGTCCTCCAAATTAATGGAAAGAACTTGTTACCTGTGACTTTTGATTTATGCATTTGACTTAAGTGTCTATCCCATTTTAAACTAACCCTTCCCTCCAATCATAGACACTAAAATCATTACCATTTAACAGACTCCTCGTAGTCCTACACTTTCTTTTACCTCCTGCCACCAACAGAAATCGTACCACACATAACACAACCCCCTGATGAACACAAAGTCCTACATTCTGGTGCCCAGTCTCTGTAAATGGGTCACCTCCTCTCTTCCTCCTCCTCTCCTCCTTTCCTCTCCGGCTGGCAGAAGAAACGAGGTCGTCCTCTCCGCGGTGGAGGAATGTTATTTTGGGCAGCAGGTCCTGCAGGGCCTATATTGGCCCTGGGTCTCTGTGGACCACAGTGGACTGGGCCACCACCAGGAGGCACCGTTGCCTTTTGAATTATGTTAAATTTGTGCTGCTCTCTCAGAGACCATGTTGCACCTGGTCTTGAGGCTTTGCACCTGTGTGTCCAGAGGTGCAACAAAGTACAGGAAGTTAGTCATTTAAATTGTACCTATGCCTTTTACATCGGCCTATGGTTGACATCAAAGGTTCTTGACCGCAAAGATTTATTGAATCGGTTGTCACAAATGAAGGCTTAATGAAACTGGGACCTAAACTCCCTGACGAGTGATGGGTGACCTTGTCGAGGAGAAGCTCAGGGAAGCTGAAACCTTATGAGAATTCACACATCTATTAGTCAGGATTTCAGCCATGATTGCTGTTCATGAATGGCTTTCTTAGTTAGTTCATCTCTTAGGAAATACATATATATATATACTGTGTATATACCATACTTCTTTGGATGCACTTTTCTCAGCTTGTAGCTTCTCATTCGGTTACATAGGAGGCGTTCTTCTACCATGAAAAGGATCCCACCATCAGAGGTGCCCCCTGTATCTTTCAGCAACATTTCAACTCTGCCTCCTGTCCTCTTTCTGTCTCTCTTTTGTTACTGTGCCCCTTTCCATCTCATTTGTTCTCCTTCATTTTTATGTTCTTCCTGTTTCCCCATTTGTCTTCTCCGAGTGCGTTTTCAAAACTTCACAAAATGTTTGTGTGGTGCTTTATCACACCCAGAGAAGGTTGAGAAAGCTGTCTAGTAGAGAAATGAATGCGTTGTGACCCTCCACTTTTCACCGGAGCACAAAAACCGAAGTACAGACTGATATAGTATCGCATGTAATGTCCAACCACATCAATGCCACTCAATTTAAGAATTCCAGTTATCATTTCCCCCCATGAATATGCATTTCCTACCCTGGTTTGATACAAAACTTGATCTGCTGTACAGCTGCCTGTGTATTCTAGTGCTGTTTGCAGGCTTTTGATTTTTTCCACAGTGTTTACTATAAAACCCAAAGTTGAGCCACAGCTGATCTTTTTGTATATTGTGTTTTTTGTTTTGAACATATAATATATAGTGTTCTGAGATGGGGCGGCAGGAGGAGCGATGTTCTGCAAACTTCTACAGAAAATACCCATTTAGCTTTGTAAACATTTGTTTGTATACAAATCAGATTGTCATTCATTGTCCAAATAATTAATAATTATTACAAACTATCTGGTCTTGCAGTAGAGCTCCTACTGCTCTGACATTGTGACTGGACTTTTGACAAACAATGAACATAACACAATTTCCTAAACTGAGTGGCATTGTTTTTTTAAAAACTGATCCTAAATCTGTCTGAAGGGGGAGCTTTCATCTTTGTGGTGGCATGCATGGCTCACCTATTTACAAGGACCAAAGCATCTTCACACTGCACATGTGTTTCTTGTTTATTTGTCGTTTGTTTAGTTTCTTGCCAGAAATGGAGATCTGCACACGTTTGTTCTGATGCCCTTTAACACACATGGCCAGTAACTTGGGAATTTGATTATTCCTCCTTTAAGGTGTTGAATCCATCAGGGGTTGTTTTTTTCTGAAACGGGTTTGCTTAAAATTAAGTTAATAGGACTGCAGAATAGTCTATAGATAGATAGATAGATAGATAGATAGATAGATAGATAGATAGATAGATAGATAGATAGATTATTCAAACAAATGATCACAACTTAAAATAAATGATAGTAAAATGATTCTTTCATGTGTCCCTGGGTGAGATAATATATACGTATTTGGGTCATGTGCTGACAGTTTTTTTTTTTTATTATTATTTTTTTTTTAAAGGAAGACATGCACCAGAGAATGTCTTTATGACTGCTGGACCTGAAACAAATCTGTTCCTCTATTATAGAATTCTACTATATGCACCCTTTTTCTTTTTTACACAAAGCAGGCCATAATTCTTTAAGTATTTGCAATGTAATTGAATAAACAAGGTTCACGACTTGATGCCACCAGTAAATACATCTTGATGGATTCAAAACCTTCTCTAAAGATGCAACTAAGTATTGTCCTTTAAGCCATTGCCAGACTTTGAGAATATTGAGAACGTGAGCTACTGTTAAACAAAATGGATCACTGAACATGAGCTCGGCCACCTAGAGATGTATGCTAATGTGTTTCCCCTTCTTGATTCTTCACTATCCTCCCATTCACCTTCATCCTGCCGCCAGGATGGTGGATGTCGGGGGTCAGAGGTCCGAGAGGAGAAAGTGGATTCACTGCTTTGAGAACGTCACCTCCATTATGTTTCTTGTGGCGCTGAGTGAGTACGACCAGGTCCTGGTGGAGTCTGACAACGAGGTAGGTGGACATAATAACACCTTGACCATTCATTGAAACGTATATATTTTTTTAATTTTTAAGCCCTTGTTTTAACACCTGTATCTTCATACATACACACAAACAATATTGCAGTAAAACGAAACTAAACAGCACTGTTGTCACTTCTCTCTGCTCCAGAACCGTATGGAGGAGAGTAAAGCTCTGTTCAGGACTATCATTACCTACCCCTGGTTTCAAAACTCCTCCGTCATCCTCTTCCTCAACAAGAAGGACCTGCTAGAGGAGAAGATCTCCTACTCACACCTGGTGGACTATTTCCCAGAGTTTGATGGTGAGCGTGCGTGTGTGTGATATTTGGAAGTTGCCCTCCTTAGATAAATAAATGTAGTTTGTGAATGTGTTATTCAATGTTAAAACAAAAAGAATGTTGATGTTACCACGTTAACCCAACCTGTCAATTATCCTTTGTGTCTTATTAACTTATTTGTCCATTTAATACAAAGGGTGTGTAATAGTTGGTGTAATATGCATTCTATAGGAGAAGCTTAACATTTTGGGAACTACACTTATTTGCTTCTTTTTGGGTTTTTTTGATAGTTGGAGTAGAAGATTTATACAACTTACATGTCTTTGTCCACTGTGTACTTTTTTAAAAAATTTATTTTATTTTAATTCTTTTTTTTTTAATTAGCGGAAATTGAATATAATATTCATAACTATGTTTTCAATAGTGTATAATCACCTGAAACTAAGAATTGTGTTTTTGTTAGCTTAGATTGACCCTTCATATCTAAATAGGGAGCAGGTCCTCTTCCATGGGGTCCGCCATGTTTCTACACTAGCCCAAACCAAACACTGGCTCAAGTGCCTTTCACATTTTTCCGTTACCTGAAGGCCACCGTAGGTTCTCCGACGCGCTTGGAAAGGGAGGGGAGAGCAGAGTGGTATTCAAATGTCTGCAGCCTCGCTGCTAGATGCAACTAAATCCTACCCACTGCTCCTTTAAGTACGGAGCTTTTGCCAGGCGACCGTTATCTCAGCTTAGCATTTACGCTTAGCATAATAACCAAGCGTAAACCTCCGGGTCTGAAAAGTCAGGCCACTGCAGAAGTGCCTTAAACTTGCATTCCCTCTAATAGCCAGCAGGGGGAGACTTCGCTGGTTGCAACAACAAAAAAGTCAGATTATATACATGTCTATGAGAAAATGACCCAACTTCCAACTTGATTTATTACATTTTATATTATAACATGAGTTAATGGTCTCAGTCACTAGTTTTAAGTCGTCTTCCAGTCTAGGTGCTCTCCTCATCTTACAACTTTAACCCTTTCACAGTTCAGTGCGTTTTCAGTTCACGAAAGTTGATTGTAACATTTAGGTTGCCTAAAAATGTCTTGTTAAGCGTTCAGTTGTACTTTGCTCCACCCTCTCGTGTCACTTCGGATTGCAAAAAAACAAAATGGCGACAGCCAAAACCAAGATGGCAACTCGAGGCTTCAAAAACCGTAGTCCACAAACAATCTACAAGTGTGATGGTAATTGCTTGTCGACAAATTGTTATCGCACTTAACTTCCCCGAAAAACCCGTATGCTGATATTCTTACATTTCTGTTATGTGTGAATGAAACAAATGCGATGCGTTAGTGAGTGTTGGAGTTTAAGACTGAGCCACGCTAGTTGTTTCCCCTCCAGTCTTTATGCTCAGCGAACCTTCTGAAGCTCCATGCTGAATGCACAGACGAGACAGCCGTTCTCAATCGCAAATAAGTATATTCCCTGAATTGCTGACCCACGCCTTTTTTTAAATTTTTTAAATGAGTTAGTTTGTATTTGATCAATTTATATAATAATATAATGGATGTTTGCATGTCCGTCTCCATTTCTCAGGTCCCCAGAGAGATGCACAGGCAGCGAGGGAGTTCATCCTCAAGATGTTTGTGGACTTAAACCCAGACAGCGACAAGATCATCTACTCTCACTTCACTTGTGCCACGGACACTGAGAACATCCGCTTTGTGTTTGCAGCTGTCAAAGACACCATCCTACAGCTCAATCTCAAAGAGTACAATCTGGTGTGAGGGCCCACGTACGACACACATCTCCTCCCCCATTGCACAAATGCACACCCTAGTGAGTGTGCGCTCAAGTTCACATGCATTACACAGCACACCATGCTGGCTCACGCACACACGCACACACACTCGCACACACCAACAGAATCCTTCCCCTTTTTTTTCTCCCCCCCCCCCCCCCAGTACAGTACATTCACAAATCCTCCGACCTGCAAACGCTGCCCCTCCTCTTTCACCAAAGCTCGTCCTCTTCCTCCGTCGCTCGGCAGCTTGTTGTGTCAGAGTCCCCGCTCCTCCCCAAGCTGCTCCGTGTGTCAAATTTGGCCCCGGCTGCTGGCTCTGGCACATTTCATCTGGCACACAAACCTTTCACACGGACTGTACAGTGACTGAAGGGGACTTTGGTGTTTGTGTGTGTGTGTGTGTGAGTGTGGTACGTGTGTGTGTGTGTGTGTGTGTGTGTATTTGGAACAGCATTGACTAGCGAGGAGCTGTGTTTTGGTGAATAGCTGCATCAAACCTCTTTGGCCCTCCGGAGTTAACCCTCAGTGGTGTGAGATCAGATCCTCGTTGTGTCCTTTCTGAGCGCCTATCGGTGTGGAAGGAAGTGAATACTGTATCTCCTGAAACCAACTAAGAACCAGCGAGTGGCGTCATGCTTCTTGGGACAGTGTGACTCAGACAGGAAGTGAGGTTGCACACTAAGGGACGGGGCTAAGGATTCTGTCTCCATCTCGCATCTATGAATGTACCCACCAGTGTGAGCATCGCAATCGCAAAAAAAAGAAAAGAAATATATATTATGAAGTAAATGCATATGTAAACACACTTAAGACAAAAAGCACGAGAGGGCAAGTCATAGCTAATCAAAATCTGTTCATTGCTGAGTTTTTTTAAAAATGTTTTTAATGATTAAAAAAAAAAACATGTTGCTACGTCTACTTATATTTAACAAATAATGGCTAAAAGGAATGGTGATAAGAAGTGGTAAAACTCTAGAAAAACATTTAATCTAAAGACATCTGAAAAAGAAGTGAGCAGAAATTAACTAAAGTCTCCTTTAAGAAATTCTTTGGCATTTTGTTTTTTAAGTCAATCACATTGCTTCCCTCCTCCAGATGTGTTCTGTATGGATTGACAGGGACAATCTTCCATGTGACCTTCAAAACATCTGGCTCCATTGATGCACCCCCCCACACCCTTATTACGAAACACTAGTAGCGGGTGAGAGGACCCTGCTTTCGGCTCTGCTCTGATTGGTGGAAGCAGATGTGGAGGCGAGCGTGATGTCATCTGTTTGTCAGCCCACAGAGCACATCTGCAGCTTGGGCTGCAAGTAGCTTATTCAACAAAATAAAAGCTGTAAATTAAACGCACCCACATCCCAGGGGGTGAATGGAATCCATGCGTTAATATCTCTGACGTCACACCTGCGTCACTCAGCCGTCCAATCAGACACACTACCTGACGGTGATGTAGTCGTCACATCAGGATGTGCTTCTGTTTACTTTTTTTTTTTTTTTTTTTTTTAATCTATAGTTGTTTTTTTTTTGAATATGTTTGTTCTGGGGTGGGGGGGGGAGGGGGGGGGGGGGGGGGGGGGGGCTATGAACCTTTCACAGAAAACGCACTATGAAGTCTGCAAACGTTGTTTGTGTATATTTGTTTGTAAATACATATACACAAAACACCCCTGTACAAAAACGCTCTGTGGTACACCATCTTTGGCAAAAAACAAACAAAAAAAAAAAAAATCAACAAAAAAAAGTATCAACTTCTTTCATTAGCATACAGTTTTTTCCTATGAATTTATGGTAGTAGTTATACTGTGATTATGGATTTTGTTCACTTTATTAGTAGGACTACACAGAGCTGAGTGGTGTTGAGGAAACGATCGGCAAGGAGCAATAGTCAGAGAAAAGAGGTTCCTCCCAACTGCTACTGCTCTGGCTCCAGAGTATACTAACTAGGGCTGGTAAAAATCTTCACAGTATGGTGACAAGATGATTTTAAGAGTAATTAAAGATTTTTTTTTTTTTATTTATCTAATTTATGGACCAGGTTTGAAGGTGTTGATAATTTGACTGCTTTTGATTCTGTCATGTTGAAGTGCTCCTTTTCTCATGGCGGAGCCTACTTGAGTCTGAACTGCTGTGTTTAAAAAGAAAAAACAAAAAAAAAAAAAAAAAACAACAAAAACCCCCCCCGAATGTCTGGTATAGTAAGGACTTTATCTCTGCTTTCTATTTCTTATTGAGACATTTCCAGTTGTACTTTGCCATCACATCTCCATCCATGATAATACTGTTTGGTTTTCTTTAGGAGCCCTCACAATTGTTTTTGATTTTTAAAAAAAACAAAAAAAAAAAAAAAAAAAAAAAAACAAAAAAAAAAACTAAAAAAAAATTTAAAAAGAAGAGAAAAAAACAACAAAAAAAAAAACTTTATTTCCTCTCGGTTTATAGACGCAGCGCTGTAATGCATACCTAGAAAAATGTACAGTACGAACGTAGGTGGACTTTTTTTATCAGTGATTGAAGACCCACGCGGTCCATGCTTGCTATTTGTAATTTAACACAAAACTTCTGTTGTTGGTTAATTTCCAGTTTTTTGAGGCTTGCTTTGATAGTGCCAGTGAAGTGCAGATATACTTTTTTGGTCTTTGACCTTTTCTACAGGTGACTTATCCTTCATCCTCATTAAGGGCTATCACAGTGCATCAGGCATCAGACAGCGGGGAGTGGAGTACAGGACCACAAGTCATCCACTACTAATCCTTGTTTATAAATGGAGATTACTTGCAGTATGTGCTATCATAGGCCGGGTGTTATTGTAAACATAAGGTGTGTGCGTGTGTGTGTAGAGAGTTTACCAACACTAAACCGTTTTCTTTAAAGTACTTTATGTATCTGGCCCTTTGGTGAAATAAGTGGACCCAGAATCTGGCTCTCCGACCTTCACTATTACTCATTTGTTTGCCTTTGGTATCACAGTGTTACCTGTAATACCTCATGCAGTATAGAAACACTTATCACTAAAAACACTACTACCAGGACGTAGAAGTATTGCATGTTTTCCCAAGTATTTGACTTAATGACCATGCTTGTGGCTCTGCATGTTTTAACCCATTAACTACAAATCTCGTACTTTTATTGATGACCATTTCTCCAGTTTCTGAATTGATTTCCTACTTTTGCGTGCAGCTATTGGCTTCGGTTCATGCCGGGAAGGTTTTAGAAGTAACTTTAAACTTGATTCTGAGAGCAAATCCATCCCACAGTTGACGTTTAGTTACCTTTTTTTTTTTTTTTTTTGTCAAGTTTGCACCATTGTGCGATAGATACAGTGGTAATTGTGCTTCAAAACTCGCTTGTTATTGCAATCGAAGAAGCTCTATCAGGGGAGAACATTTTTCCAGATTTCCAAATCAAAACCACCATTTTATTTTTGGCCTGAAACGGAGGCACATCGTAAAGGAACGAAATAATAGAGAAACACAACATTTTTATTACGACACAAAGAAACTAGTTAATGTGGATCGATTATGTCTGGCCAATACCTGACTGCATTAGAAAAACTGAAATGACTAAACGTTCACTAACTCAAACCAGTGTGTCACTCGGCGTCGATTTTCTTAGATGAACTGAAACCAATGGCTGTTGTAAAAAAAAAAAAAAATAGAGAATCAATCTAAAAACGTTATGTATGCTTCAAAAATGGGAAGCATTGGTGTAAAGTTTGAACACTACGTTAATGGGGCTATAAAAAAAAAAAAAAAAAAAAAGATCTATATTTCAAAGCGCCAGTGTCCTTAACTGCCATTTTGGCTACTGAAAATGACACTAACCTCGAGCGTAAGAAAGCAGACGGCCAGCCGTTAGACTGCGGTCACAAACAGGATGCCAGTATTTAAGTGGAAAGTTATACCAGTATGGATACCCAAGTATTTATCAGTAGTTGTGTTAAGATTTACTGTGTGTTGAGTGCAGCTCGCTTCATTGGTGACGAACCATGTTGTATTTTTAACCTTGACACTACAACTCTCGCACATGGTGAAGGGCTGACTGGCTGTTAGTGTGGGTTTGGTAGTGTGTTAGGCAGTCGAGTGTTGCACAGTGTGCTTTTGACACATTTTTATCTCAACATATACGAGCTGGAGAGAGGGAAGGCAAGTCTGTAAGAAACTTAAATCTCCTAGTCATTCTTTCATTCTCGTCCGTTTTGAGCAATGACCAGTGGAAAGTCTGGATTGGTTTTTCACGACAACACACTCTTATTTATTGCCTTTCATTGCCTTGAATAATGAAAGATGGTGTTGCCGGCCCTAAATGGTTTCGGAGCATGTTCTGTGAACTTTTTGGGTGGCCGTGGTTGTGTGATTTTCCCTTCCCGTGGGCTTGTTAAAATAAGTGGAATCAAACTTATCTTTTAAACATCAGTGTGGAGTCAGTGCATATTCAAAACTTAACTCTTGTTCCTTTTTTTTTTTTTTGTGTGTGTTTTTCATTTCCTGTATCATAAAGAAAACATTACCAGAACTCTATTATTTAGGACCACTTGATTTATTTTTTCCTCACTCCAATGAAACCTGAAGGTCAATTGTGTAATGGTGTATACAAATGCTGTTTTTTTTTTTTGTTTTTTTCCTTTTTATTTTGTATGTAAACCAAATGTAAATTATGTATTATACTGAGTGTGCCAACCCCACTCTCTAGAGCCAGGCTCTCTCTAAGTGCCAACGCTGTGGTCATCATCAAAGGACCACCACCTGAGATGGTCCCCCCTTTTTAAATAAAACACACCAGAGACTAAAAGGATAGATGATTAAGTACACACAAAGACTTTATTCTGTATTTAAGATTGAAGATTTAAAAAATAATCTGCTGTTTTTTAAGAAACTGTAATTATAATTGCATGTGCTGTTTATTTTGTGTTGGAAGTGAGGGCTTTGATGTCTTCATTGAAGCAGAGAGCCCTGGATGAAGGGGGTTCAGTCAGTTGGTTATTATCGATTTTATTGATTTACATAACTCTTGCCATATTTTTTTATGTGTTTCATGTATTTGTTTCAACCACTGTTGCCTGATCCTCATTCAAACATGAACATGACTTATGATCATTGCCGCCTTCTAAGAGAGAAACATAATGACAAGGTATCTGTTTTAAATTGAAATAAATTTGTTCCTATACTTGCTCATGGTGTGTGTGTTGAGTGAGTTTCATGATTATTTTTATTTTTTTTTAGGTTGTAGCTGTAGAAATCTGGAAATGTGCATTTCTTTTTTTTATAATGGTAACTCTTGGTAACAAGCATCAGGTATTGTGATTTTTATTTTTGCTCAATTTATCCTATATCCTTCAGGGTCTGGTTGTCCTGCTATAGCTCTACCTAATGGGGAAGATTGGTTGGTTATCATACTGTTTTCTCCTTTTTAAATATATTAGTATATTATGGCGGCAGTAGAGCTGGCCAGAGGAGTAAGCAAATCAAACGGATTTAATTTGTCTAATATGTTACATTTCTGCATTATAATGTCGAGGTTGTCTGCCGGAAGCTGTCATGAATGGACTTTTTTATCTAGTTTCAAGCCACATTTTTACAATACACTTTTTAGATCTTGTCTTTTTAATTATATATTTTCACTGGATGAAGGATTCTAGTCATCGGCCATCTGGACCACAAGTTTTAAACGAAATAAGCTGAGCAGAACAGCATCGTAGAAGAAAAAAACTGCTCTATACAGGTTTTTTTTTAACCGGTTTTAATCACCGGTCATTGGTTTTAGAGAGAAGGAGGCCTCTGTGGATAAATCTGTTCCCGGTTAAATGCTCCTGAATGATGAACAAAGTGGGAATCCTGGCCGGGAGATGCTGACTGCAATGACAGAGTCCCATGATCCCACGCTTCTTCACGAGGCCACCAAACTCTTGTCTTTGGTTATTGTTTTTGATTTAAAAATGACATTGTCGTTTCAGTCTTTCCCCGGCTGCAATGACGATGCAGAGAAGCCCAGAGCGCAGATACAGAAGACCCTTGTTTCGTGTTTTTTCTTTCTTTGCGGTTAAATGTCATAAATTATAATTGATTGTTGCTGTGCATTGGCATTAGATGTGCAAATTTGATGTTGGGCTGATCATCCATATTCTGTACATTTCATATTTTCCTTGTATCTTCCAAGTTCCCATTGAGTGTTTACAGACTACACAGGGCAGAGAGACCCAAGTCCCACCATTACTCTCACAGTATATATGACAAACTAATACCAGATGTTTTCTGTGATAACTGGGTTTAACACAAATGTACATAGATTTTGAGGTAAAGTTCTGTGCAGATTGTTAGCATAACATAAAGTAAAATAATGAAATAAAGATTTTGAAACTAGATTTTGACAAAGGGTCCCAGTACAATACATGGTCACATCTTTAAGCCAGACCCACCTAGTGCAGTGGAAAGTAGCCTAACTAAGTACAAGTACTGTACTTAAGTACATTTTTGAAGTAAGTTTAGTGTATTTGGGTATTTGCTACCTTATACTTCTACTCCTCTAGATTTCAGAGGGAAATATTTCTAAATATATCTTTTTACTTTACTGCATTTATCTGACAGCTGGAGTTACTAGTTACTTTACAGATTAAAATGTTACGAACAAAAACCCATAATTAATAAAATACAATGCAGTGCTATAGATTAAACTTTCCCATCAGTATATCAAGTAGTTAAAATGTGCCCCATCTGTGACAATATATTCAATTAAAATGCTGCTTACGTTTCAAAGCATCAGTAATAATCTTCTAATAATATGATATGTATAATAGAATAACTCTATGAAAGGGCCCAGTATCCCCAAAAAGTACTTTTTCTTCAATACTTTTATCTGTTTTGTACTTTCATTTAGGTGAAATATTGAATATAGGACTTTTACTTGCTTCCCATAAGTAACAAGTGACATCGTGTGATATAAAAAAAATAATTTGGGGGGAAAAAACGGTAATAACTGAAGTAAAACCAAAGAAGAAGAAAAGGAGAAGACGAAAAGAAAACATAAACACTATATAATATAATATATATATATATATATATATATATATAACAATAAACAGAGGAGCGTTGGATGCATTTCAGGCAAACTTTGCAGGATCAGTTTGCTTAAGTATTATTAATTATTCCTGCACAAACACATACACATACACACTCCCACATACACTGTACCCCAGTTAAATGCTTACATGTACATTTATATCTGGATTTTGACTTGTAACAGAGCGAGAATGAAACTACAGCAAAAGATATGAGCAGGCCACCTTCTTCCACCCCTGATGCCTCCTGTTGATACAGTAGTTGAATAGTTGAACTATTATTGAGGTGCACCTGGGACGCCTGTGTATCAGGGGCCGGGGCCCCAGAAGCCGTGGCCCCGGCCCTGCTGCAGCAGCAGCCTGCGAGGAGCGCTTCAGTTCAGCGCTGTGTCACACGGGGCGCCCGCTCCTCCGCTGCTCGGTTTGTTTTCCGGGTGATGCTGCTCTTCTCTTCAAAGCAGAGGAAAGTCGGGGGCTCATGTGTCAACATCCAGGGTTTCCCCGGGGAGGTGTAACGTTAACGTTATTCTAAAAAAACCTGATGTTCCTTTGAAGACCTTTTATATTTGTGTTAGCCTATTCATCCTCGGAGGCAGCTGTTTTCACTGACTGTGAAGCCCAGAAGACGATCTTCGGCTCCTGCTGCTTTGACGTTAGCTAACGTTATTTTAAACGATGACAGAGTACAAAGTGCGAATAGCGTCTCCAATCATTTAATAATATCTGGGGACCTGTTAGCTTAGCCAGCTAGCCCGGTAATTCGATTAGACCAAGGGAACACTGCGAAACACACTGCTGACATGATGTTTCCTCAATCAAGGCACTCGGTAAGTTGGCTAGTTGAACTTGTCCCAGTAGGAAACTAAGCAACTGAGCAACTGAGCAAACTGAGCTAACAGCTAGCTAGCAGCCGACAGCTGATACTAGCTGTGCTGGCTGCAGGTAGCTGTCAGCCTCACAATGCCAGACTATCTGCCTCTCCTCACGACGTTTGTACCGCCACATTGAAGCAGAGACTGCAGTTGACGAGTTTAAGTTGATGTAAATACCAGCTATGGCACTTTATTTCCTGTATTTGACTGCAAACACAGTGTGCCGTTAGCTAGCTGTTAGGCGAAAAAAAACAGCTAATTTAAGTTCATGGTTTGGTCCATGAGAGTAAGTTAGCGTGATATTCTGCGTCGGTTAGCTTAATGTGGTGTTCCCACTGTCAACAAACCATGTAGCTGGGATATGAGGGTGAAGCAAATGTAGTTGTATAACGTTACAACTGTTGACTTCGACGAAACAATTATGTGGTCACCCGGTGGGAGGAGATTTTACCTCTTGAAATGGTTTAATTAAAATGACACATTCTTTCAATTTCAATGACCGTTTGTCAGTTGTGATGGGAGCTCAAAGACTCTGGTAAGGGTTGGATTTTAAAGCAAAAATATAACAAAACGAATGGTACAAGCTGCAGGTAAATCATTAATGGTGTTGATTTTAAAACACTGTCTTGACCAACAAATGCCAAACAATCTTTAGTAGTCTCTCTCATCAAGTAACAAGTGAAATGGAGCCTTTCTAACGATATACAAGCCCTGATTGACCCAAAGACACCTTTTTAAAGAAAGGCCTCAGCTGAAGCCCCACTTAAAATACAGCAAAAGTTGCTCATTTTTACAGCCGTTCACATGCAAATGAGTATAAATATTAGGTAAAAATATATAGTGAAAAAATGAGGTCTGCAACTAATATTATTATCATTATCAATTTTAATCATTTGGTCTGGCAAATGTTAGAAAAATAGTGATTTTTAAATTCCTATCATAGACGTCTTCAAATTTCTTGTTGTGTCTGACCAGCAGGCGGAAATCTAAAGATACCCAGTTTACACTTATTTAAAACAAAGACGAGCAGAAAAACATTAAATTGGAAGAGCTGCAACTAGAGAATGTTTGGCATTTTTGCTCAATAAAGACTTGAGTGATTACTCCATTATCAAAATTATCGCTGACTAGTTTTCTGTCGATGGATCGTTGCAGCTCTAGAAACTATTAATCAGTTAGTGGATCGACAAAAAATGACCTGCACAACTAGTTTATCGCTTAGTCATCGCATTATTTTTTAAGTAAAGCAATAAAATGAGCTTCTTAAATGTGAATATAGGCTGGTTTTCTTTGTTCTCCTTGATGGTAAACTGAATATCTTTTGGGTTTTTGACTGTTTGTTCAACAAACAATCAGTTTAAGTGTCGATTTGTCCGCTGAGACATTCTGACGGGTATTCACTATTGACAGTGATACGATAACGATAACAATATAAGAGTTTTAAAACTAACTAATGCCTGATGAACTTGCTTTAAGAAACACACCCAGAGCAGGAAATCACCCTTGCAAACAGGTGAGGCAAGAGCTGCACAAAATAACACCAACCTTTTTAACTGAAGCACCACCTGAAACAGTCCCACAGAGGTGTCTCATGGTCTTATAAGGGTGCGGTGAAAATATTTGTCAAAAAGCACATGTGTTGTTTGTTAGTTTCAACATGTGACCGCTCTTCCTCTTTCTGAGGCGAGCCTGTATCAAAGATCTTCCTAAAGCTGAACCGCTCTAATGCCATTGTTCCTCTCCAAACTGACATGCATTTCTGGAGAGCTGTGGCTGACAATTATTTTTAATAATTTACTAGTTTGTTGGTTATTTTTTATACCTCCTTTTATTATGTCTTGAAAATGTCAGAAAATAGTTAAGAAATCCAGACACATTTTCAAAGGTGACTTCTTTAAATAATATGTTTTGCCTGACCAACATTTCTAAACAAAAGATATTGATTTTAAAATAATGTATAACAGAGAAATGACAAATTCTGACATTTTTAAAAGCAAGCAAGGGTGAATATTTAGCTTTTTTTCTTCTTCTGTGGCTCAAACAATTAATTGATTTTCTGTTGATCTTTTCAGCTCTACCTTTTTAACTAGTTGGCATTTATCATCTATTAAGCCAACTATTGCTTTTTTTTCCAAATTCAATTAATTGTTTACTATCTAAAATGTAATAATAGTTGTCGCCATTATTTTTTTGTGTTTCTAAAATGCAGTACACTCGTGCACTGTCCAGTCCCATAATCCCACTGAAAACCTCTTGCCCTTGTGCCACTTATTTAGAGAGTAATGAGGTTTAGGGAACTGGATAAACCCTGGATTACAGCTTTGGATTGATGGTTTAAGTGTAGTCTATACATAACCAGACTTCTAATGCAGGCTCTAAATATGTTTCACATATGGTCAGCATGGGCACGTTTTAATCTCGCCTTCGTTTAAACACATTTCTTCAATCACCACGGCCTGCGGGCCTGAAGGAGTTCAGCCCGTGGTTTTCTAAAGACAGATGTTGCTTTTCAATTTGTCAGCAAATTAAACACAGTGTCTCCTTCTTCATCTAAATGTATACTTTACACTCGCACGCAGACATGAAGCCAAGTTTAGGCTAAACCTCAATTAAATATCCTCTCAAAGGGTTAATCTCAGAGGTCAAACTACTGGCTGAAAGAACAAAGGCATACTGGAACTAGTTTCTGCAAAGGTCTTTTCTAATTCCTTTTATTGCTGAACAGGTACCGTATGGTTTCAGACTAGGGATACACGGATCCGACTTTTTCAGTCCGAATACCGATATCTGGGTTTTTGGGTATCGCCCGAGTAGCGATCCGATCCCAGTGTTGCATTTGAAAGCTTTATGCCTCACTGCATTGAAGTGACTGGGAACTTTCTTTTATGTGTAAGGCAACATCAAGCTCGACTTGAACATTAATTTCCGAGCTTTTTTATAAAACAGAATTTAAGAAATAGATACAAAGATATTAATATGCTGAATTGTTATTTATTATTAAATCGTACACCAGCAACTTGCTAAAAAATAAATGATCGGGAATGACGATTCAAGTGTAGACCAATGGATGCAGGGATCTTTTGTGACTGTCATTTATGCCTCCCGTGTACATTTATACAAACGGATCCTGTTCTGTTCTCCAGGCATCCTCTCAGTCCAGTCAACCTCTCAAGTTTACCACTTCTGACTCCTGTGACCGCATCAAGGATGAGTTCCAGTTCCTCCAAGCACAGTACCACAGGTATGCGGTTAACACAAGCATACACACACTGAATATAACTTCAGTCTGAAACCTCTTCTCAATAGTTCTGTCTATGCAGAGTTCATTTTCCTTCTGCCTCAGTCTACACTTTAAGCTATTTTTTTTCTAGGAGTGTGACGGTTATTACGATTTAGAATGTCAGCTACCTTAACATAGATATGTCTTCAAACTTAGTGCATTTGCGGTTTTTACAATTATGTGTCTGTATTTTTGGATATGGTTAAGAAAATGTTGGTACTGGCTTTAAAAAATTTATATTTTTGCATCCCAGCTCTAAATGCTTTTCTAATCCAGCAAATAAAATCTATTTGAATCAAAAATATTCTTAGTATTAGGAGCCTCAGCATATTAACATTTAAACAAAGCGTTGGACATTGTGGGCAATGCACACATTCGCCTTTTTTTTGCTGAGCGGTAAATGAGAGGATCGATGCAACTCGCGTCTATGTTTTCCAAACATGAAGCTAGAACAAGTGAGCGTTCATTTTAGCCTAGTATAAAGATGATATCGTTTCCAACATGTCAAACTATTCCTTCACGGTCCAGATGCATATGTTTGCCTTCAATCTGACCTTTTTTGTTTAATATTTCTATTCTTTCTTCCCAGTTTGAAGTTGGAGTGTGATAAACTGGCTTCTGAAAAGTCAGAGATGCAGCGTCACTATATCATGGTAAGTGTGTCATTACCTCTGGTCAGTGAGATGCGGCTGTTTTTAATCTTTATCTGAACTCCTTGTATACACCAACCAAAGTCACTTAGAGTTGCAGTATATTCATAGAAATTCAGGCGCACACCAGAAATGTCGAGATCGTGTCTGTTTATTGGCCCTGTCATGCATAATGACAAATTGCGTTAAACTTGGTGGCTTCCTCGGGTTCACTCATCACATGATCAGTAAGGCATATATGCTTTAAAAGCTTCTCCGATAGAAAATGATAAAATTACAGATCACGTGAGAAAAACATCGACAATTCTCTGTACGTAAACCACATATATAATACATGCACTTTACATATAAAAGGTATATTCTGATGTAGATGACACGTGTATGCTGTTCTCTGGCGTTGTGTACTGTAAATAGAAGGATTCTTAAATTTGTGTGCGTTTTTAAAAAAAAAAAAAATAAATAAATAATAAATGTACAGTAAGATTAAAGCTTCAGTTCATTATAATGTGTGTCTTTTTCTCCTTTCTTTGTTTTGTTTTAGTACTATGAAATGTCCTACGGGCTGAACATTGAAATGCACAAACAGGTAATAACCGTATCCTATGATGAATACTCCTTGTAGTAACTAATAACCGGTAGATTGCTAGACTGACCTTTTTTCCCTCCTATTTTCTTTTCAGGCTGAAATAGTGAAGAGACTGAATGGAATCTGTGCTCAGGTGCTGCCTTATCTGTCACAAGAGGTAATGACACACATTTTCCCTTTTTCTTTAGTAGAAGCACATTGACCGTGCAGAATTGCCCCAAGCGATTACATTGCAACCGGTTTAATGGCTGCCGGCTGCAGCGTTCTTGCTCAATACTGGACCAATTTGAAAAAGTGTTGTTCCCATTAGTCACTCGGACACAAAAACAATGGAAAAAAGGGTGCCGGTTGAAAAATACCAATGTTCCACTTTAAGATTTTCAGTTGTTCATGACTCACGTGTTGTCTTTGTTTCAGCATCAACAGCAAGTCATGGGCGCCATAGAGAGAGCCAAGCAAGTCACGCCCCCTGAGATGAACTCCATTATACGGGTGAGCTTTTTTCTCCCTGCAAGTGGGTGTAGATGATGGGTGGCTGGTGTCTCATACCAAACATGCAATGCAGCTAAATCAAACCATATATAAAACCAGTCTTTGGCAAGCCAAAAAGCTATTTTTCATCATTTGTCCCTCGAGAGATGTTGGCAAGTTATCCCCAAAAAAAAAGGGGGGGGGGGGGGGGGGTTGGAGTGCGATCGGTCAGATTGTCGACGGGCGGTGCGCGGCGCTCGGACCGTTACATTATGTTAATGTGTTTCCTCCTTATCTGCTATCTGCTAGATATCTGCTTGACAACTTATTACAGAGCTGGGGACAAGCTTTTTCATTCAATAAATGCGTTTTTTTTTATTTTCAGTTCAGTCTGGAGTTTTATTTTGTGCGCAGTGTAGATTTTCTGTGCGCGGAGACCGTGTCAGCAGTGCGCAATTGCGCAGGCGCGCAGCTTAGAGGGAACAGTGCACACATAGTACTTGTTAAAACATGCACCGCAGAAGCACATACTACTTAAAAATGTAAGATAACGAAATGGGGAATATTAACGTTAATATATTTAAGAACATTGTCTTGCATTATTAGGCTCTGATTGAAATTCAGGAGCTCACAGCGTCTGTACCATGCGTGTGTTTTCAGCAACAGCTCCAGGTGCAGCACCTGTCCCAGCTCCAGGGTCTGGCCCTGCCTGTGGCCCCGCTGCCCCTGGGCCTCACCCCTCCCAGCCTGCCCGCCGTCTCCTCCAGCTCCGGCCTGCTCTCCCTCTCCTCCATCCTGGCCAACTACTCCCACGGTCAGGCCCAGGCCGTGAAGGAGGACAAGGCCCGGGAAGCCGCAGAGAGAGCCACCCGAGGAGAGGACGGGGACAAGTCAGACTAGTTCAGACACAGCGAGGAGGTTTGGAGGGGGTTGTTGTGGGGTGAAGTGTCTATATAAAAAAAAAAAATTAAAAATCAAAAAAAAAGGAAAGGTAAAACTGTAACCGTAAATGGAGATTGATGTAAGTCTGGCTGCCTGTCTGCTGAGTGTTGATGTAGAAGAGTAACTGCAGGGATGATGACAAGCAGAGAGGACAGATTTTTGGATGTGCAGAGAACGAAACTGCTGAATGGCTGAGAGTGAGAGTTAAATGTTCTTATTATTTAGTGGTAATAGACTCAGTTCAGGCTTCTAGACTTTAAATAGATGCTTTTTTTTTTTTTTTTTTTTTTTTTTAGTGTAAGCCACTGTTGTTAGGCTTAACCAAGATAAATGTTTTCCCATTTGGAGTGAGAGCTGAGGATGAAAGCTAACAGCAGTGTCCCTTACACAGATCTGCCTCTCACTGGTTTATATTTCTTAATTAATTTTGTTATCAGATCCAGTGTTTTTTGTTCATGTCCACCTCAGTCCCTCAGTTTCTTACTGGGCCATCGGCCAGTCACAGTAAGCAGTTTAACAACATTTCAGTTCCCTCTATTGCTGTCCCTCCACTCGTAACGTTCAGCTCCGTCACTTTATTTCCAAAATGAAAAATGTTGACCGGAGCTGTTTGGAGAGTGAGACCATTCGTTTATGCACTTGGAGCCAAATTGAATCTCAGTCTGATGTTAAATGGGATGTTTTTAAAAGGGACATTTCACTTGTCAGGGGCATTCAAAACCCTTCAAACATAAACCACCTGACTTTTCACCATTTTTTGCATTTTCATACGACCAACCACTGGATGCATTACCTTAGCTCTGTACCTCAATCCCCAATAAATGGGATTTTATTCCATTAAAAAACCTAGTTTTTGTACAAATGGTAGTGTACCCATCTTGGGGGTTGATTTGTGTTTCATAGGCCTAGCTGCTACGCGCGCTACATGGCATGGACCATGACTCGTCTTTAAATGACAAGAATTTAAGCTCTGAAAAAAAATTGACTTTATTTTGACATGTTGTTTTCGTGAAGTTAAAGACAGGCTAATTAGACATTCAAAATGTGTCTGTGTGTGCTCGGGTGAATGTGATTGGAAAGAAGAAAACACTTGTTTAATTTAACTTTATTTTTTTTCTTGAAGCACCTTTTTGTATTTTACTCGCACCACCCCCTGCTCCTGCCCCTTCCTCGTGCTGGTCCACTCTTTAACTGACCAAGACAAACTTGAACAGGATCTAAACTTCAGAACCAGACGGTCGTAAAAGACATAAGAGTACTGTATTTCTGTAAGTTAGAAGAGCACTTCAGTTTATACTGAGACTGTATCAAGCACCTGTCTTTTCCTGTCTTGTTTAACTTGTGTGTGATTGTCAGGGGAAGATCTTCCCCCCTTTTTTTTTTTTTTTTGCATTGTTTTAATGAAGAATGTGTCCGGGGTGAGTTGCTAAAGCTCTGTAAGCAACGTCAAGCGTTCCCTCAAAAAAAGAAAAAAAAAAAACAGAGTAATAAACAAGATTTTCACAGTCAGAATTTGTTCTGGTAACCAAATTATTGTGTCCTGTTGCAAAAAAAACTCCAGCTGGTTTTACATCTAGAGCATTTTCCCAATTCCATACTACATGCTAATTCTATATATTATACTAAGCTAAGTATAAACTTGATATTGCTCAGCCCTAATTGAGTAAACTGAATTTTGCGTGAATATAGCTTTTTAATGAGAATCGACTGCCATTTTGTGTTTACTTAGAATGTGATCTATAGAACGTGAACGTTGACGTTCAAATTCTAAATCCACCTTTTTTTTGTGCATGTCTATTCATTCTATTGAAACCTGGTATTTCTGCTCAGCTGCAGATAAGGATAAGGCTGCACTAATACCATTAGTATTATAGTATTTATAGAATTAGATTCTAGTAGTGGCTTTTCGTGTTTCTGACTCATGTGACCCAAACATTTCCAATAACTCCAGAACGCTGTAAAGTCCAAAATTCAAATAAAATAAAAAAGATGGATGTGATCATTTCTAAAATTCACGTTTTTTTATCAACAAAATATTCTGTTTCAATCCATATTTGTTGGTGTTTTATTTTAGCCTTTCAAAATGCTTCCCTTCTTATCTCCTAAGGGTTCACTGGACCATGCTTTGCGAAGGGAAATGAGATAATGCCATCCCACAATTCCTTGCGGCAGCAACATTTAACACGATGCACATCAATAACATCAGCCATCACATAATTACATAGCCTAGTGTAAGTGCAGTCGATTCTCTTAGCAACGCGGTGTCTTTTTCTAACAACTTTTCCTTGACCTTGATAGAAACGTCGTGAGGTCAGGAAAGATGTGAAGAAGGACTTAGGAAAAGACATGGCACATTATAATTTTTTGTCTATTCGACAGCAGCCCTTGATTTTTTTTAGGTTGCTGTTGATGGACTCTATTGCCCCACAATGCAATGCACAAATGAAATGGAGGAGCTGCTGCACACAGCTGGGAAAAAATAATGATAAATGATAGTGAAATAGTTTCAGGAACATCGCAGAAAAAAATATGGGAAAAACATTTTGATGGTCATTTAAATTGCCAGTAGCTTTCTTAACTATTAAGTATATTGATTTATTGTACATTAACTGCAAAACGGTGTATTATATACTGTATGCAGGTGGTATGTAATATGAAATTGGGACAGCTGAGGTTTTGAGGACTAGGAATGTTCATATTTAAAGCAGCAGAGGGCAGCAGTGCTCTCTCATTGATGACTAGTATGAAGTTGCATTCACAAGACCTGATGTCTAAAGAGGTCCAGGTCAGTCTGCTGTGTTCACCTTATTGTCACTGCTGTTCTCTTCTCACCTTCATTTCCCGACTGTGGGACGAGCATCTGTACACTACAGGTGTTAGCTGTTGTTCCCCCGTAATGTGAGTGTTTTCCAGAGCTTTGACAACCCACCTTTTTTAACGTCTGAGCACGTCCGCGATCGGAGCTTAAACTTTTCCTCTGTATCTTAATTTGAAAGGCACTTAAGTTGTGGCTCAGTGCTCTTTTTTTTTTTTCTTTTTTTTTTTTTCTTCTTCTTCCTGTCTGTGCTAGTGTTGGGGAGCTGATGATTTTCCCTCCCCGGAGATTTGACCTTAATATATCGAGTGCGAGAACACATCAGTTAGTCATTTGCACTCTTTATGCTGACGTCAGTCTCTGTAGAAAACCTCCTTTGGCAAAACTCAGACATATGAATGGTATGTGTGTTTGTTTTTGCTGTGAAGGGCCAATTTGTATACATATGAATATATCAATATACATATTTTTTAAAGCATTTTTGTATGTTTCAAAGCTGCTTTTTAACGTGTGTGTATCATGGAAGACTTTGGTGTTGTATGTGTGCATTACAAGCCTACAGTTAAAGAGAGGCACAATGTTGTATACCATGTCGTTTTTCCTGTTTTTTCTCTCCCATTCTCTCGGTAGGCAGTAACACTTAACATTGTTTTCTAGGTTTGTAAATGTTTTATCTTTTTCTTTTAATGCAAACAAAAAACAGTTTAATGTGTTTATGAACACAGTCTCATTTTAAGATACCTGGGGCAACAACAACAAAAAAAAAAAATACAAAGATGTAAACAAGCAACTGTGTACTCTAATGAGAATGAATCAACCTTTTAGCAGTAAGGAAGCTTCTCTGGTGCCTTACAAATAAAAGACGTGATTGAGAGTGGTCATTTGTCTTTGGTTGGTGACTGTCTGCGTTAAGAAAAACTGAAGCAATCTGAAGGACAAAAAGGCAACATTAAAGGGCATCAAATAGTTTCACTGACGCATTGAAGCTTAGTCATGAAATGTAGCTTTTGTGAGCCTGATTTAGAAGAGAGAAAAAAAAAAAAAAAAGAAAGTTGGTTGATGGTCAACTCTTATGCAGCTTGTTGGAACAATTTGTGGTAAGAGCTTTGCAAAACTCCCTACGGATAAGTAACATCTCACTAGTCTGCATCTAACCATCATGTCAGATTTAACGAGGGCGTTAAACGTTTGGCTTAAAGCTGCTCCGATCTAATCCAATTTAGCTGCGACCAGCAGCTCTATAGCTGTCGGTCGACAGAAATTTCCCCACCTTTTTGGTGTCCGCAGAGTTCACCTCGGAGGCTGATATTTTGGCATAAAGGTCAAGCGTTGAATGTGTAGATGCATGTGCGTACAGGGATCGCATCTATTGCGAATTTGCGCTCCTTATATTAACTTATTTACCCGTATCATCAGCATTTTGGGGTATTTCAGCACATTGTTTTGTTTAATGACCCGCAACTTTGTTTCACCTGGCTTCCAATTTAAAAAAAAAAAAAAAAAAAAAAAGCAGCTCTGAAAGGCGACCGTACACTACTTGCTCGGCACCAAACAGTAGACAAACAAAGTTAGCTTGTGAACATAGTGGAGCATTTAGCAGCTAAAAAGAGGGATATTTCAGCTGGATGAAACTGAAATGGAGCTGAAAGAGTGAATATTAGCAATAAATTCCAAATTGAATGCTAACGTTGCCGTGTCTGCTGGTTGTGTTAATAAAAACCTGTTTGCCAAAAAGCATGCAATATCATTTTTTTTAAAGCAATTTGTCAGTGGTGTACAGGTTGCAAAAAAACAAAAACAGCTTTGACCTTTATGCTGCCACCCCAGAACAATGGATGGAATTGTGTTTGTGGTGCTCAAAGCACTGACGCATAAAATTATGAAAATTGATCCTATCTCTCCTTTCAGTGGCCTTGTTACTCTGATAACAGAACAGAAAGTACTACTTAAATTAAACTGCCTGACCAATACTGTATTTTTGAGGACAATGCCAATATTGTTAGTTGCAAAAATGCAATAACATATTGGCCAATGTTCACTTTTTAAAAAAAACATTTTTGATGAGGATCCTTAAAAATTAGCAAGATATGTAGTAAGCAGGGCATAGTTCTCTGGTGGCCAAAATATTTAACAGCAACATTTTCTTAAATCAATGTTGACCTGGCTGATTTATCGGTGCAGCTCTAGCAAGGCTGAATGAAACTAACATCTACGTGACTAGATGGTAGTAAGGGGACGTGGGAAAATGTGTTGTAATATCTGAACTGACCCCCTTTTTAAAAGCAGATCTTGGCCTGGTTGTGCAATAAAAAAAATCCCCCATAGTGAAGATCATACATTAATAGAAAATAAAATATTCACAGCCCTCTGATCTAGAAAATTAGATAACTTGGGACTAATTCAACTTAAAACGCCTCTGACGTGGCCCAACAGCCCCATTCCTTTGGCTCCGAGGAATCCTGAGCCGCATGTCCAGACACGAACCCTGCATCAGTGTGTTATGCATTGTTTTCAACAACACAGCTGAGAATAGCTCAATAAAAACAAAAAACCCTCAAAAGCATTCCCTTGCTCAACACACAAAAAAATAAAAACTCCTTTCAATTTCCTTTTTTTTTTTGCTGTTGAAGTAAGCACTCGTAGACGACATGCTGTCTAATATTTATGGTGAAAAACTACATAAAACAGACAATGATTACATTATGTGCAGTTACACACGTTATAAAGAGGAAAGGAAGATGTCCAGTTTGTCGGACTTGAAAATGTGGTTCTACAGGCGAGAAAACAGTGAATGGTTTATGGGATGAATATTCCCCAATAACCTCGTTTGTTTGGGCCGTCCTTTTCCAATCATTAAAGTGAAGAAAGACATGCAGAACAAGTTGCCAGCTCAAAGTTGCACTGTAATGTCACAGCAAAGTAGTGGTAACGCATTCTTAAAAAGTTACACAATTTATTAGATACAGTAGTTATAAACAAAAGTGTTAGGTCTATACAAACTCGGGTATATAGTTAAAGCAGTGCATTACACGTGCACATCTTCTAAAGACAGTAAAATATAGAGACTGGCAGATATAATCTAGCTCCAGTGTAGGTATAAAAAAAAAAAAAAAAAAAGTCTTATCAGACTGCAGTAAGCAACAAATTGGAAAACATTCAGCCTCCAAGGTTTTGCCAAGGACAGAACATCAAATCTTTGGCTGGCGTTTTTGAAATTTACAGATCTCTTCAGCAGTCTTTGCTCCCTTTCCGGTTGAACTCGCAGCATAAATTCTAAAACGCTTCTCATAAACGCAGCACAGAATAAAAACAAAAAAATATTCATCATTGCACACCGTCTAACAGAACGACACACTACACGTCTAACAGAACGACACACTACACGTGTACACAAAATCAATCACATTTTCCGCAGCACCCACACTCTTAACTAAAAAAAAAAAAAAAAAAAAAAAACGACGACACAGACGGTGGAGCTTCTGTTCCAACAGGTTTAGGGAATCTGAGTTTTCATAGGTGTAAAATAGTTGGGAAGCTGCTGCCGCCGCCAAGTGGAGCAGGTCTGGTCTGGATTCCTAGGTAGTGGTTACTGCATTGTAGGTCGTTTTGTTCTGTACAAGTCACAGGTCCTTTGGTAATGGAGAAAGTGTAGACCCAGGTTAGTAATAGTAGCTGCTGCTGTGAAAAGCTCATACGGGTCCAGAGTAGTTGTAGTGGTTTCCGTGCTGCGAGTCGGGAGGCTGCGGGCTCGGTTTGCGTTCAAGGTGTTCGATCTCTGCTGGTTCCGTGTGTGTGCAGGGAGGGGGGCGCTGCTTGAAGAAGTCGGACACATATCGGACCTTACAGAACAGAAGAGGAGAAAATGTCAAAGAGTATTTAAAGTAAAAACTACGTGCTGGTAGTTATGCTAAAACAGCTTTTCCCATACAAAAAGATGCACATTTGCACGCTCTCGGAAATGACATGCGAATAAATACACCGTCACAGAGATTGTTGACTCAACTTTAGTCATTGTTTTAAGTTGCATATGGTGGTGGGGTTGCACAAATGACTCGTTAATATAAGAGTCCAATATGAAGACACTCGAGTGTACCATTTGGTCAACACACAAACAACTAAAGTAGTTATTCTTTACAGTTGTTCCTATTTTTCTGGTCACTTAATACACATTACTAGTTTCAAAGTCTGCATTTCATAACTAGTTATGTTACATAAAGTTGGCAAAACCGGTCCCAATTTAAATGATATAAGCAAGAAATGCAGCTTTTTTTTTTTTTGCCTATATGCCAATTATTTATTTAAATGAAGTGACCAGATATATTTTCCACAAACTTCTACACCGTTTACAAGTTCCCCATAATGTGTTAAATTCACGATCTCACAAATACTTTGTCGTCTGTTTGGGGGAAACTTCCTGCGATTAAACTAGAACATTTTAGACTTTACCAAGTGACCAAAGAACGCCTAGAGATTTAAGAGTTTTCGTACCATTTCTGATAATCATATAAACATCCTGCACATGGGGGCTTTAAAACAACTTTAACCACCTTCAATATTAAAAATCAGCCTTTCAGTACGAATGACACAGAAACACGTTGTACTCACAGTGAGCACAGCGATGAGGGCTCCCTGCAGCAGCCCCACCAGTACATCACTCCAGTGATGTTTGTAGTCGGACACACGCGTGTATCCTACGTACAGAGAAAACGCCACCAGGAAGAACTGGATGGTCGGTCGAACAAGTCGCGTCCACTTCCCCTGCATTCGGGCCTGGACGTAGAGCTACACACAGAAAAATGGCAAAAACACATCCTCGTTTAGAATCTACTGATGTCTGAATTTATTACTTTTTATTTGTAAATTCTGGTATTTATATGCAATAACTATTTGTTGAGAGGAAAAAAAATTCATTAATTAAAAAAAATAAAATGTTTGGTCTATATCTTAAGTGTAATTTAGATTTTTAAATGAGTTTCTTCTCATTGGAAAGCAGAATTAAAAAAAAGAATTGTACAAAAATAGTCAGTTTTAGTATGCATTAGTAGAAACAAGGAGAACCTTAGTTTTTGTTTTTTATATTTCATTTATTGAAATAAGGGTACGAAAATAATGTTTTACCAAGAATTAGAGCTTCAAAAATATGACATTTAACCTATCAGAAAAACTTTTTTTTTTTTTTGTACTTCTATCAGAAGTGTATCTCTTAACACTTTATTTGGAAACATCATTGTTGCATGAATACACAAAAAAAAAAAAAAAATTATATATATATAAATAAATATATCTATCTATCTATCTATCTATCTATCTATCTATCTATATATATATAAATAAAATGACTTCCTGTATCTCACTCCTAAACAGTAACAGGGATTAAAGTGTTGAATCAGTCATCTTCCGGCCATTGTACAGTGTGTATTCATGCAACAATGATGTTTCCAAACGCCAGCCATGCGTCTCTGAAACACCCCCTCATGTTTTGAGTCACTTGTGAGTGATTTTGGTAAACAGACATTTCACAGCTACAGAAAGTCTCACGCAAACTATGGCGACGACGCGCTCACCGACAGAAAGAGCATGCAGTACATCCCGAAGGACGAGTGGCCAGAGTAGAACGACAACCTGAGGAGCAAAACAGAAACAACAGAATTCATGTACACAATTTACAAGATTTAAAAAATATATATATATTTTCCAAAAATATCTTAATGGAGACAAATAAATGTATTGCATATTTATGATAGAACCAATACACTAGTTCTTAATAGATACCACCAGGACATTTTGATGGGATTACATCATTATAATATTATCGTCTTGTGTTCCAGTATGATTTAGTTAACAATGGTCCAAATTGAGCCATAGAGACAAATGTAAAATATCATGCTATAAATGAATAACGCTGAACAATATGTTGGCAAGTGAATAGTTTTCTACATCACGTCACAGTAGACTGAATGTCTCTGCGTATCGACTGAGTGAAAGCAGTTTTAAGACTTCACTTTGGGTAACTTGTGACAGTTTATCAACTTCAGGTTGATCTTCACTGTTGATTCTGTTCATCTGTGAGATTAATTCCTGAAAATTGAGCGAGGAAATAAAAATGTATGATCTAATGATAATCAATAAAACAACCTTTTTTTGAGATGAACTCGCCATGTAATTAAACGAGCAGAAAATCCTCAAATGTGGGGCTTTTAAATGGTTTATATAATTTCCAATATAAATTAATAATTGGGGGTTTAAGTCTTTTTCAAACAAAGCAAGCAATTAAAATAAATAAAAAGTCACATTGTGCTCTAGGAACTTGTGATTTGCATTTATCACCATCTTTTCACCTTAACAGTATATCAATAAAACAGTTTAATAGATAATAAATAATAAAATAAGGCTGCTAACTTTTATTTTACAGCTAATGTTTACATAAAATGATTCCACCCTGCCACAAGCAACGTCTTAAAAAGACAAATCTTATTTCTGGGTTGAAAACATTCATTTGAATGATTTTAAGTGGTTGCCAGTTCAAATATGAGCCATCAGCAGCTTAAATCCAAAGATATTGGTTTGTGCCTTCACTGTATTAAACCTCACTTCATAAGAAAGATGAGTACAGACAGTGAGATTCACCTGGATTCAGTCACATTGCGAGAGTAGCCGGTGCAGTTGATCTGCAGCATGTATCCGTTACAGGTGACCGGGGCGCACACGGCCAAGAAGTTTGGACGAGGACGACCTATAATAAACTTGGCCAGGTCGGTCAGTGATTGGCTGACGGCCGCTCCAAACAGGAAGGTGCCCACCACTTTATAAAGAGCCGACAGGTACTGGTTAAACTGGGAGTTGGAGTGCAGACGCTTTGTGTGCACGAGGTAGGCCTCTCCGGTGGTAATCTGTGGAGCGGACAGAAGAGACGCAATGAAAGTCTTTCACTTCATTTAGGGGAAAAAAATCATTTGGTGGAGAAAAAAAAAAAAAAAAAAAAAAAAAAAAAGGGTATCTTATTTGTCAGATTTATTTTTATAACAACACTTCTCAGATGAATGAGATTTTGGGACTCACAATGACGATGGAGCAGGTGAGAGTGACTGCAGCCATGGCTCCGTGGGAGATCGTGTCTCTCCTGTAGGGATAGCTGATGCTCTTATCATCGCAGTAGATTCCTCTTTGGTATGGACTGAACCTCAGCGTCAGGATGGCTGAGGGCAGAGCCGCTGGAGGAAGAAGAGACAACAGTATTATTAGGACAAAATCCACTCTATTATGAAAAGTGAAGATGTATTAAAATGCCCTATTTAGCAATGTTAAAAAGGGCATTTTGACCCTGATTTAAAGTTCATTTACTTTAGAGTTGAGCTATTGTAACTGCTACAAGTGAACATAAGCATCGTTGGGAGCCACAGAGCTGCAGGTCCTCCTGAAAGCAGCAGCAGCCCCCCCCATCAGCTGTGTGTTGACAAGTGAACTGCAACACAATGAGGTGCCGCTCAGGAAACAGCTAAACACACACTGATGGACTAATCTTTCAGCTTTGGAAAGAAGGAACCGTCTCTGCCAAGTAAATTAATTTGTCATCGGTAGAGCTCAGTGGCAACAACTTCACCTCTACGGGCCGCGGTCACTCTACGGACCGTCACCATGGAAACAGGCGGGACGGGACAATCGTGACCTTTGACACCGCTGCAACGTTTACACAGCGAAGGGCCTGGGAGCTGAGGATTGAACTAGGACACACACTCGCATGCATACAAAAGGCATGTGCAACCTATAACCTACCGAGGTTGTAAAAAAAAAAAATTATTTATAAGTCTGTAATGACAAATAGCTTGTGTGTGTCCTTGTTAAATTTGGTTTCTCTGCAAGTGCAAACAAAAGACTCCAGGTTAAAAGGTGTACTGCAGCAGAAGCACATAAACCTGTCTCTTAAATCTGAGCAGGAGACAATAGTCGCATCTGCAGAATTGATGTCAGGAACCTCTTTTCCTGTTTGTTTTTTTTAAAAAGCTTGTCACTGAACTACTAAAGTTAATGAGAGCAAGGTGTACTGTATATTTACGGGGCAGTGCCATAAGCGTGGCTCTCCACTAACATATTGCTTCCTTCCTCCAGAGTGTGTGGCAGGCAGGATTAAATGAAACCACATGAAGACAAATAAAAAACATGGAAAAGAGAAAACATCGGGTCTGGGGTCATACACACTGTGGTAGCCCGTCAGGTGGTAACATTTACAGCCGGCCTTTTCGCTCGTCTACGACAAACACGAATATTAAAGTCGAAAATAACTAAAAATGACCTCATTATGAAGTAAAAGTTGGTTTGCACAATGTAATGCTATAGAATACGGACACAATCAGCATTTAGATTGGTTTACTTGCTTTCTCTATGCAATTCAGCCAGGAAGTCTCCAAAGTTGGCAACTCTGGTCCTGTGTTGTTGGTGGGCAAAGTTGTCTATTGCCACTTTAATGTACTGTTAATTTACAGTTCTCCGTGTTATCGTGGGCAGACTCTTGCCTCTTGTTTCATTCGGCACCTGGCAGTCTGCCCCACCCACTACACACTGCTTTAAAAAGAAAGGACAGGCCACATCGCCCAATATGAAATAATTATTTCATTTTCGGAAGAAATGCCATTAAAAAAGGAGTTTGATGACGAGAATGTGTTTTCATGGGAAAATGTGCTCTTCACATCTCAGAGTTCATTATTCCAGCAGGTCAAGCATGCTCGCAGCGCCTCTTTGAAGCGAGCTTCAACCATTGTTTATTCTGCAGGGTGCAAGGATAACATTTAGATAAGAGGCCACTGCTTGTTTGACACAAATCTCTGGTGGCCAAACGCTGCCAGGGTGGAGATGTGAGTGCACGGAGTTGGGCAATGGCCTTCAAACAAACACACAAAGACACACACACACACACAAGCCTATTTAACAACAGAATCAGTGAGGAAGTCGATTCCGCTTCGTATCAAACATGCTCCAACAGCCTCTGGGAGCCGAGCCCGTGGAGAGTTCCTATTATCTGACTGTTTCTATCTGCTCTATTATTCCAGAAGGCCTGGTATGTTTTTATAGGCCCGTGCTGGTGGTGTGGCCTCTCCTCCCGGGGGCTGGGTCGAGCTGAGGGGGACAGAGGTTCATTCCCCAAGTTTAAATCAAAAAATACTGAGTCTTTCTTTTCCTTCCAAGAGAAAGTTTAAGTCACTGCTTTTCTAGTTCACAGTATTTTTGCCACTTTCTTCAGGCGATACCGTATCAGTAACTAGTGGTACAGTAAAACATTTTCTTTGTGTCGGTACTTTAAAAAAAAGGGGACAGTTCAAAGCTACACACGTGTGGCTGCAGTAGCACAAAGCGTTCAGGAGATACGACATGTTTTGGAATATAAGTTCTGCCCACAGCATTTGAGACAACTTTGAGAGTCAACCGTAGCAAAACTGTATGGAACATCAAAAATCCAAAAAGTTACTTTTTCAGTGCTTGGGCCAGAGATGTGCTGTCCCAAATGTGGTTATGATTGCTGATGAAAAAAAAAAAACAACAGATTTGGACAAAATGGCAGAAAAGCGATATAGATACAAATGGCCGTGAAAGTATCGAAATTGCGATGTTTTAGGGTTTTGTAGAATATTCTCAACCTGTGCAAGACTCGTTCCTTATTTCATTTCTTTACCCGCTTCCTTCCTTCCTCAGATCTGTCCTTTAGTTCTTTAACGGATCAGAAAATCCTCCAAACTAAAAGGTTTTAACCTGAAAAGTGAAACTAAAAATTGACTGGACTACATTCGTTTGTCATTTTTATTATGACTTTTAATACAATAAAGCATTTGACATAAAAGCTCTTGGGAGAACAACTTGTATCATCCTACTCTGACATTTTACATGTAGCCGTCGAGTTTCTTCTCCTCGATTAACGTTTACAGCTGCAAACGACGTAGAAATGAGTTCAAACCTCTGTTTTCAAAAGAGGCACGCACACACAAAGTTTGTGCTAAGTTTTTGTCCACAGGAGAGATTTAAAAAAAAAAAAAAAAAAACATTTAAAAAAGGAAGAAGGGAAAGTATTGTTTTACACTTTCACAATCTCTTCTGGCAAGAGCGCAGCCCCGATTCCACTTTGAGAAAATAAACATGATGGAATTTGGGATCAGACACAAGTACAACTTCCCCTTGACCTCTGACCTCTGACCCAGCAGGAAGTGGGAAGTGTTCCTGTTATTCAGCCCTCAAGATGAGTCCTCATCTTAATAACGCAAACATCGATAGGAAACCAAAACAGGCACCCGTGTTGTCGGGAAGCGTTTATTTGAGGTCAAATCTCAAGAGACGGCCGTGAGATGCGTCTGCAGTTTGTTAGCGAACGGGGATTCGCAACTAGTGTTCCACATCACACTGAGGTGCTCAGAAAACCAATATTTAACCCTTTCTTTTGTTTATTTTTGGCTTTATCTTTGGTGCTCATTGCTGTGAGATTTCAGCAGTGCATCCTAGTTTCCGTTTTCTTTCTGTTCCGGCTTTCATTGTTAGTCTTCTAGTTAAATCCGGGAAAACTGTTGTTTGGAAGAAAGCGCATCATTTCCTGTGAGGACGGGGATTTTTCCTGGGAAAGTCCAACACCATGGATGAAAAGAAAAAAAGAAAAGAATCTTTTTCTTGATATATTGCTACTATGGAGTTGGAAAACTTTTTAGGTAGAAAAGTCTTCACTTCTTCTTCCGTCACCATGGATTCTTTTACCTGGCAGCTTATACTGCATGTCAAAACTGTTCATTCATTTGTTGGTTAGCAGTAAATCTCAAGTGTCAAATGGGTTTAAAAAAAACAAAACAGATGATTTCAGTTAAATAGTGGGTCTGACTCCAGATCCTGTCTTTTTCCAAAATGTCCTGTTTCTTATTAAAGTACTGCGATTCAATGAGGTTGTACATTCCTTAACACTTTCTACTATTAATGTCCATTTTTGAAGACCCTGTGAATGTCTTCGGTGGAGGCGTGCGTTCTCTAAAGATGTCCTAGTGTGCATTACGTTCAAGCAGTCAATAATTCAAGAAATCTATCAAAAGTAACAGTGAAAAACTGACTTTGACCTTTAAAATCAAAGAAAACCGAAATAACTATTCTCACATGAAACCACTACAGTACTGAAAATCTGTTCTGAAACCACCATAGCCAATACATTAAACTACACGATGCTGTGTTTTACAAGAAGCCAGCCTACAAAAACACACACACGCGCGCACACACACACACACGCACACGCCTCGCTTTCATTTTCACACAGGAACGTCAGGGAGCAGAAGTCAATTCTTCCCACTTGACTTTGACACATATTTGGCAGAAGCAGATACTGTGCGAGTGTGTGTGTGTGTGTGTGTTTGTGTGTGTACACACGTGTGTCAATAAAACAGTTGGGGAGCATCTCAAACATGTCAGCAAAATGTTAAAATGGCACATAAATAACATTCAGCAGAGAGAAATAACAACAGCTGTTGTCCGTCACTCGCCTCTGCTCCAGAACTCTGCAGACGCTTAAAGTTCGACATGAATTCTACAAGTGTGGCTGTATTCAGAACTACACAAGCGGCAAACACTTTCATTTCCTCACTGCTCAGTCTCACCTAAACAAAAGAATATTTAGTGTCATCACTGACCAGAGAGCTGCAATACTTAGTCAATCGATAGAACATTAACGTGCACTTTTTCTGAGCAAAAAACACAATAAAATCTCTGATATTTGCTGTTCTTTAGAGAGTAAACTGAATAGGTTTTAAGTTTGACTCTGGAAACTTGTTATGGGCATTTTGCTGGTTAATATATATCAAACAATAAATGCATCAAATAATCACATTAATTGATGTAATATAACGTACATCTATATTTTAGAACATGTGCAACAACACTCACTAATCAGGCTCTACCGTTGATGGTAGGTGTACTCACCATCCAACTGTAAGTTTATATAAAAATACACAGTAATCAACGCAACTGAAATTTGAAACTACTTTTTGCTCTTTTATTTAAATCGTTTCATATAAATAGCCATCGCTTGACCGTCACGCAAAAAAAAAAAAAAAAAAAAAAAAAAAAAGTGAAATAAGCGTTTAAGTAGGGAAAGTAAATAACCCACGTGATACATGCAGACTTTACCAATTATAAATACTACAGTTAAGGCTGATGTGGAAGAGTCGTCCACGCCCACAAAACAGTTACCGTCCTGTCTGAGATCATCAAACAGTCATGTCAATTTTCAGAATAATTAGTATTTGCTTTTAAGTTTTTAGGAGGTCGCTGACCTCCCATATTGTGTGGCTCCTGACATCAAACCTGGGACAAAATGCAATTGTGAATACATTATATGGATCTTTTATCCTGCTAGAATTGCTTTACACCAGATAATGAGAGTCATTAATAAGGTGAAATTTATAGGATATTCAACAGTAAATCGTATTTGTCTGAACCTGCCACTGCATGTGAAAATTATTGGCATCATTATTATTAGACTCTGGAGCAGATCAAAATACCTGACAAAAATAAATAAATAAAAAAATCGGAGTTCAGCGCCAGCTGTGCTCGGTCGTGCCAACAGGCAGCACGAGAGACAACAGCTCTTCAGCGTCTCATGATGTATTAAAACTGAGACCAACAGCATTAAAACGGTGTTCAGACCGTTTCTTCAGATGGATAGCTTAGCACAAGACTAGAAACAGAAGGAACACTTGGCTAGTTGCTTTCTATCTTCTTACCAGCATCTTTATAGCTTGTAAAAAAGAAAGGTTTAACTTCTTATATCTGTTTTCTTTTGTCCGAATCAAAAAACTAAGAGTAAAAACAACACTTTGCAGTGTTATGAGAGGTGTGATTGGATGTGCCGGACTATTTCTTGGCCAAAAAGCCAGGCTAGCCGTGTCCCCGTTTCCAGTCTTTATGCTAAGCTAAGATAAGATAATCGGCTGCTCACTGTAGCCACACATTTATCATAAAACACATGAGTGGTATCAATCTCGCGCCAAAGAAAGCAAAAAAAGCTTATTTCTCCAAATTAAACTATTCCTATCCACAGGAAACATTAAATGACAAGATCAGAATCACAAAAAAATATTTTAGTCTGCCTAAATAGAGTTATTGCCTTTGATAAAAGGACAAAAAAAAAATGAACAGATCAGCCTGTTCTCATGAAAGTACTTTTATTTACAATCTTGAAATGTAACAGTAGCCTGAATTTCATAACGGACAGTGTAACAGACGCTCTGCTGTGTGTGTGTGTGTGTGTGTGTGTGTGTGTGTGTGTGTGTGTGTGTGTGTGTGTGTGTGTGTGTAAAAGAACTTGCAAGATCCGTTGTATCTGTAGTGATAACAAATAATGGCAGGATGGAGGTTTGACTGCAGAGGGGAAGAGGGAGAAATAAACTGAGCACAATCAGTTACAATCTGAACACTCAGCACATTCCTGCCATATCTCTCCCCCACACACACACACTTTTTTAAAAAATTTTTTATATAAATTCGGATCACACCCTCGAGATGAAAACAAACAAAAAGCAACATGGGAGTAGAATAGGCTTAATAAAGAGGCCATGATTGAAAGGAGGACGTTTAAAGAGAGATACATAAAGTGTTAGTTTGTACAGTGAGATTGGCCCATTATTGTAAAACTGGTTATGAAAACACATGAAGAGAAAGCAGTTACATTAAATCATTTCATAATATTCTTTTTTTTTTTTTTTTAACTTCACGTTGGGCTCTATGAAATTGTGATGGAGATTTTCACTATTATCTGACTTTTTGTTGATGTTTGTTCCTAATATTTGATGCAGAGTATTCCAACATTTGAGAAGCTGAAATGATCAAATATAAAAAAAATGTGCCTGAAAAGTGATTTTTTTTTTTTTTTTTTTTTTTTTTTTTTTTTTAAAATCTAAATTTTCTTGCGATCAACTAATTGTTGCAGCTATAAATGTATTCATCACAAATTTAAAAGAGTTTCCTTACACTATATCATATTGTTATATGTACTCATATTGCAGTATATCTTTTAAAGAACACAATATTTTAGATTATTAGTACTGATTTTCATCTGTGAGCTTTATCAAGAAAAAGTTTTTCAATTCAATTCATAAGAAATGTACATGTTAAAACAATGATACAAAAAAAAAAAAAAAAAAAAAAAAAAAAAAAAAAAACCATCACCCACCTCTAAGAGACTCATACAAAATGACTCACAAATCATACTTTCACTTTATAAAGTCTGGTCACACACACACACACACCTGATATACCTTGATTGTGAGAGAATACATACTTGAAGCTTAGTCAGCCAAAGAAATAGTCTACTGTGAAATCTTTATTTGACGAGTCATTATTCAGCAAGTCTCTGATTTCACAACTTAATTCCTTAATGTTGAACAATCACTTCCTTTTGAGAATGTTGTCCTGGCCAACTAGGAAAACACATGACTTTTAAATTAAAATCAGCAAAATCATGTCAAAGACAGACCTTTACCAGCCTAAGCCCCAACAAGGCCAACAATTTCTAGGAGCTCATCCCTAAAAGCTTGAAACTCTTTTTTTTTGGGGGGGGGGGGGGGGGGGGG
>CALSCE010010956.1:13828414-13931844 GCA_943593645.1 Bovichtus variegatus
AAAAAAAAAAATATATATATATATATATATATAAAATATATATATATATATATATATATATAAAAAAAAATATATATATATATATATAATTCACACACACACTCCACTATGTTCACCAGCTAGTCTCTAACTATGTCTGTATGCTGTTTTGTGCCGGGTAGGTAGTTCCCAATGTGTAGGAATACACTATGTTAGGATATAGGAGACAGTTGATGGGAGAGGGGTCAGGGGTCAGGAGTTTACCTCCAAAGTGTTTTTTGGGCTCCAGTGGGCCAAGCTGCTATTGGAAGGATCAGGGACGTCTTGACACAGCTTCTGTTTCACCCTACAAGATTATTTGTTAGGATAAACATTACAGAATGAAAAAAAAACAGAAAAAACATGATTTCATAAAATGCTGAGTAGGACACTGAACTTTGAGAAGGTCTGTGTTTGGTGTGGGGTGTAGGACATCTTACAGCTTACTCTGTGCCAGGCAGGCCATCAGCACCAGCGCCAGTGAAGTCAGGATGAGAGGCAGGATGGCATACATCACTATCGAGATTTCCTCAGAGCCTTCACACACAAACACACTAAGTCAAGTTAAAGATATAGCAATATATGTTTTTTTCATTTTGAGGGTACAGTGATTGTGTGTGTGTGTGAGTGTCTTCACCTATGTGCACATTAGCGTTGGGCCCAGCGGCTCCAGCTCCAGCGTCAGTGTTGGCCTGCATGAAGATGTCGTAGTCACCAGGTGACAGACTCCTCAGAGAGTAACGCAGAGCGCAACCAGGCACAGTCACTCCTGATCACACAATAAGAGGAACAAGAAGGACAACATGTGATAAAGTAATAAAGAATATGGACGGTAACAAAGTTAAAGAAAATACAGAATATGATAAAAACAACTCAAATAAAAGAATGCATTAAATATCTATAAACTAAGTGTTCAATTCCCCTCACAAGAATACAAAAAATTGAGAAATCTGAAATAAGTTATAGTTTATATCGTTGTGTTTGAAAAGATTTGCTAGATCACGTTGTGTTTTTTTGTGACAAAGTTTTGTATCTTTTTCTATGTTTGAAGACATGAATTAGATATATTAGATTAGGATTAAGAGGTTTTATTTTAGTATTAAGGTAATGTACTGAATATACAGACTCAATCTCATAGAGCTCAAGAGATATGGATCACTTGACGGACCAAAAAGTGTTTTTAATGTTGAATATTACTTTTTGAAACAAACGCAACATCTGGATCCATACACATGTAAAGTGCAGGCCTGCTTTTCTTCAGCAGGTGTGCAGTGTGTGTGTATCACTCACTCCTGGCTGGTTGGTCTGCTGTTGTGCAGACGATTGTGTAGTTACGGATGAAACCATGGAGCAGCTCCACAGGCACAGGACTCCACACGAGCTCCACTCTGCTGCCGGAGATCTGCTGCACCGCCACTTTAGGACCAGCTGAGGGCGCTACATAAGAGCAGGGAGGGCGATGAGGCTCCACCACAGGACATGTTGTGAGAACAAGGCTGGATCTCTATTTCACGACAGCTAACTTGTGGTTGCTTCAACCAGCCGAGCGGATATTGTCTGGTCCCGCAAAATTGGCTGACAATTAAACCACATTTATTTTTGTTTTCTCGCACACAAGCCGCTGTGGATGGTTGTCATGTCTTTATCACAACACAAGCAGAGGCGGAAATCAATTCAATTCAAATTAAAACAGCAGCTGGAATTGATTTTTTGAACCATTTGTCGCTTGTTTTAGTTTTCTTCCTCTGTCGTCGTGTGCTTGTTGTAATGTAAAAAAAAAAAAAAAAAAAACCCTGTCACATTTAACATCTGGCAGATGTTCTTATCCAGTCTCACTATCCATGACTAAGACCATCAGATCAAATATCTCTTTGGCTGCAATCGAATCACCTCATGATTATATTGGACCAACAAGCTCCAATTGATTGTTCCATTTAGAAGGATAGAGATGAAGCTGTCCTGGTCTGAATCTACTCTTACAGCTCGCTATGAGCCGTTACACATGCCTTGTAGATCACATACCCCCTTGACGTGTATAGACGTGAATCGTCCTGTTCTCCCCTGCTCCTCGTTCACCATACAGCGCTTTGACAGAAACAGCATAACGCTCCATCGGCTTTACTCCGTCTGAAGCAGCACAAAGATGAAAGTACTTATCGGTATTTGTAATTCTGCTTGATGAATAAAAATGTATTCCACGACTAATCACTTCATCGTTTCTAAATAATGGAACATAATGTTGTACACGATGAGCCGTTTCAAGTATTGTTGGATTACCCGTGATGACCAGCGATGTACAGGAACTATTCAGCCTCTCCCAGTGTAGGATGCTGCTGTTATGCTCCCTGACAGCAAACCACTGCACGACGAAGCCGCTCGCTGACCAATCGACCGGAGCCGTCCAGCGTACATCCAAGCCACTGTCATCCAGTGGATTCGCAGTGATTTGGCTCGGGGGTGGTAGCTCTGAAGAGGAACAAGGGAGAAGATGACGAAGAAAAAAAAAAAGTTTGTAGGCATGGGATTACGTACATTAAAAAACAAATGCCTAAATTGATAAGTTTCATATTCTGATTTCAGCATTTTTTTTCTATTTAATGCAATAGAATAAATGATGAATCTTTCCAGTAGAGTTCTAGAGACTTGGAGAATCCATGCAAAGGCGACTCGAGGTGGAACACTTCACTAAGACGCTTAATATTGGATTTTCCTCCCTATGACACCCATCTTGCAGTTAAAAAAAACAGTTTAAACTGAAGTGACTAAGTTTATGTCAAGATTGTTGAGTCTCAGATGAAGCATTCATGACTGCACCTTGATGTCAGGACCTATGGAGGATTTTAAGTGAGACTCTACCTGCCTCTGAAGCTCCGCTGAACCATATTCGAGCTTCTGGCGAAGTCCCTGCAGAGGTGGAGGCCGTCAAAGCGCAGTAGCATTGTCCAGCAGGCAGGAGCAAGCTACAGGAAGTACTCGTACGGTGCAAATCTCTGCAGCTCCCATGATCGTTCAGAACCTGAGCGCTTTCGGTGTGACACGTCACGTTGAAGAGGAGGACTCTGCCATTCGCCAGAAAGCGAGGCAAGGGCTGAAAACCATGAGAGAAAACAGAAAGCTGGAAGAGAATGTGAGCTGCTGCGCGATGACGGAGGATTAACTCAGAACATCCTGTTGTATAAACGGAGATTGTATGAAATTGAATCGTCTCTTTCTGCTGCTATCTCAGTTTGGTTGAATCGGACTACAACACATTAAAAAGACATTACATAGAGACAGACATTACAAATTAGGGACAGTCAGTGAGGAGATGGTGATTAAAAACTAAATCACATCCGAAAGGTTATTAAAAAGTAAAACTCTAAGGCTCCAAGTGATAAAAAGGAGTCACTCATGACGCAAATTCACACACAATTTCCCCACCCACACGCACACACACACACCCACACACACACACACACACCTTCCAGAGCAGTGAGATGAGTCTCCAACCATCCTTGTCTGTTTGTTTCACTCGCCTCCAGAAGGCTGGTGCTGCAGACGGAGCTGATAGATGGAAGAATTGTATTAAAAAAAAAATATATATATATATATATATATATATATATATTTGAAGGAGATACAGCAGAATGCGTTACAAGATAAGATCAGATATACTTTTAATGCCCCAAGAGAGGAATTTGTTCGAGAAGGCGGTATGCATACTTTTTGCCAGCAGTGAAACCCAGAGAAACATTCTCACAAGCCTTCTGCAGCAATGGTAATTACTGTGAAAGTGTGATGTGGAAATGTTTTGTACGTTCATATATCTCTTTCGCTTCCTTAATTGCTGATGTGATAACTTCTTATAGTACCACCAGCGTGTCAAATCTTTCTCAACATTTACTGGAATGGATTGATACAAACTTGTAGACGTTCATGGTGTCCAGAGGATGAATCCTAAAGACTTGAGTCCTAAACCTACCTTCAACAGGAGGTTGACATTTGTGGTCTCAAGTGAAATGTCTCTTATTGGATGGAATGAAGAAGATTTATCATACGCGCACCATTTAGTCGCGAAGCTATCGTAAAAAAAAAAGCGGCAATGAGGAAAAAAGGAACTGGAGTAAGTGTGCGGGCGTTACTTTTTTCCTCTATTGGATGGATTGCCATAAAAACTGGTGCACACATTCATGTCTCCCGCAGGATTTAAAGTAATAACTTCCGTAATTCCCTGAATTGAATTTAGCACATGCCAGCCTTTAACTCAAAGCACCACTGTTAACCATTCAATGGTAATATCCACTAATGGTTTCATTATTAAGGAGGACTACAGTGATCGAGACTTCCAAGAAACACAACACACAAGAAACTCAGTGTCCTCTGACCGTCCTCTCCTGTCCTTCCCTGGCAGGTATTGCTCCACGGGCTCCAGGGACTCTTCGGGCCCCTGAAGCGGTGACGAAGCCTGATGGTGTATGAAGTGTCAGGTCTGAAGAGACAAACTAGGAAGCTGTCATCTTTCACTATAACTGTTTCCACCTGAGCATCAATCTGTATGGGAAAGATAAATAGGGCCAAGTAAGGTGAGGATTAACCTGCGAGGAAGCTACTCATTTGTCTTATATATATATAATAATAATACAGCTTTACAGTGCATTTATTAACCAGGCAAGGAAGCCTGGCAGTGTGCCGCTTGCTCAGATTCTGTGAGACATTTGTTTGATCTTTGATCTTTAACATTATAAAAACATTAAAAGGTCTAATGAGTCATAAAAAAAAAATAACAGGATGTCATCTTCGAGAAACGGCACCACTGACATGTGTTGTTTTGATATCTTAAAATGCTGCACCTTGCACATTTCATTTATGGATCAATGTGTTCCTTCATGCAGGTGTATGGTTTTGTAGTTTTGTGTTTGGGGCGTATTTGGGAGTGTCAGACCTGCCCCTCTGCTGTGAACTCTATTTGGGAATTCAGCCATCCAGCTTTGATTTCAGAGTCAGCCACAGGAAAGACAGACAAGATGTGGCTCCAGGTTACAGTCAGACATTTTGGACTCCCACCGACTGACTTTATGCTGTTCAAAGTCGCCGGAGGCAACATCACTGAGAAAGACGGGGAGAGGAGAGTGAGAAAGAAGAGAGGAACAATAAGGGTGCAAGTAGGGGGAAGCACAACAGCCTCACCTTCAGTCCTGCCGGATTGACACCAAGGTCGGGACGACATGCTCCGGTTGTGACCGTGTGCTGTGACGGTGATGCAGAAGCAGTTCCTTACGGCTGTGCCTTCGAACCCCGCCGTGCAGCTGGTGTCAGATGTGGTGCAGTTGAACGTCCTCAGAGGGCTGTTTGGTCGTCTGTGCATCCCCAAATACAGGTACAAATAGACACACATAACACCCATAAACACACACACCACAGACACCACAATATAAAAAAGACAAGTGCCAGAGTCCTCTGGGCAATAGATGCATGCTCTGTCACGCAAAAACCTCACACACATCTGCTCATACATGCTGTGCAGAAGTGTCTCCCATCCCCAGCAAAACATTTAAGAAATGATTTCCCAGCTAACAGATTGTGAGGTGGCAGCTGGCTGTGGGACTCTTATCATCTCAGTGCATCAAACCCAGCAGGCAAAGCCTCACACGAATGTGACATTCAAAGCCGATTACAAACTCAAGCATTTGCATGCAACGTACAGAATTATTATCAAAACTAAAATGCTGACACGGACTGGCACAAAACACTCGTAAACACAACGGTGAGGTTTGTGAAGAGAAACGTGGTTAATCCACTTTCATCGCGTACTTTTAAATCTGCCATAAACGCTGATTAACAAGGCTCCAGATTCAAGGTTTGTTTATTCTCATTCTACGCCACAAGGTTGCATAACAGAATGGAAGTTGCAGCTCCTGCTACACAAGAGAAAAACAAACAATGAATCAGATTAATTGAGGAGTCTTACAGTGTGTGGAAAAAACCGGATCTGTAGTCTGGTGATAAACTGTTCCATGGTCTGGTGCACACACTACAGGTAGCAAAATAAATGTTGGGTTAGTCAATAGCATGCTTGAATGAAATGGTTTTGGACCTTACTGTATATTCTCTGGATCATTCTTGAGATAAAGTAACATTTAATCACACTAGATTTTGAAAGAAACCGTCCTAAGTGCAAGGAAAGTTAGGTTTTCAGGGTCGAATACTACCAGGCAATCAGTAGAAATGTGTGAAAAGGCTCAGCTTTGGAAGTATAACATAAACTTAATATACCATTTCAGATATCAAGGGAACATATCTATCAGACAATGTGCTGTTTCCTGCTTACCAGTGGAAAACAATAATTTCAGAAGTTTAAAAACTTCCCAGGCTGCAGAAATGTAAAATGCAAGTTGGATATTACGGTCATAAAAAGAGCACATTAAAACAGTTTGTCTTACTCTTTCTAGTAACTGTATCCTCTGTCCCACATTATTACTCATAATAATTCATTTAGCGCTTGTTAGACAAACTCTTACAAAATGATTGGTTGCACAAATTTCAAACTAATTAAGGAACTTTTTAAGTGACAAAATGTAAGTGTGTTGCAGACAAATTTGAGTGACAGGCCTGCTTTTTAGATATCTATATAGCAGGTGACAAATGAAAGCATAAGGCTAGTATTATTCTAGAATTTCTCTTAAACAAGTATTGTCTGTGTAGCAAAAGCCCGATACATCTTATTCTTATTTTAATCGGCAGTTGAAAATAGGGCCCCTGGCTCCTGGTTCAGTCATGTTTGTGAAGAAACTACAGCGCTCAGCTGTTTTAGAAAATGACCGAGCCTTTTGCAAAAGTTAAACCTATGACGACGTATTAGGGCCATTGTAAGTAAGAATGAATCAATTACGGAGCCGGGGGAGGGGGGTGATATTCCGCCAAAAAAAAAATCTCAGAACGCGAGATTAAAGTCGTAAATTTACGAGAACATTTTTATTTTTTTATTAAGAGATGAACAGACACATTGTTGGTTTTCGGGCTTTTCATGCAATTTGACGATATGGAAATTAAAGAACAACACCAGCGTTATCATTACGAGGAAGAAAAAAAACGGAATAAATGGGTGGAGAAACAAAAGATGCAAATGCGTCCACACAGGGAACAAAGGCTCACTGAATGGATTATGAGTATGAAAATGATGGAAATTATGGAAATCCTATGCTATGGTCGTCACAGGCAGCAGATCCCAGTTGAAGACCCACTAAAGTGTTTGGCAGCATCGCCACCACCAAAAACACTTTTAAATACCATCATATTTTAAGGAATGGTGTTCATCCCTCAATCTGTAAATCTTTATACTGACTGAATAAACTCAAAAACAAACATTGACCTCACAAACAGACGTTTTTTTTTTCACTAAAGCATTGGGAAAGAAAACCCCTGAATCACCCAGACAATAAAACAAACACTACAACAAAGTGCTGAGCTTTACTTCTAACACATTAAAGGAATGTTTTCGCCTCACTTAAACACCAAATGAACTTGCAGAGTGTAGTGTGTCGTCGGGGTGTCTCCAGCCTCCCAGCGGCAGGTGACGTTAGCTCGATTCAGGAACACACAGCCAATCAGCCGCGGGGGTCGGGGGTCAGCCTTGAAGGTTGTAACGTTGATGGCTGGAGGGAAGGCTGAAGATGGAAAGAGGCTGGAGTTAACGCCATTGGAGGGGCAGTTTCAGCAAGTCCTCCGTGACTAAATGTGGGAGATTTGGGGTTGTTATAAAGCTCTAAGCATATTTAATGTAATGCACAAGTAGTGGTTTGGAGAAAAAAAAACATCTTCATGCAGAACATGGGTTTAACGGAGAGAAAAAGTGGAACTTCAACTTAAAGTGTGTTAAGTGAATCTGTCCCATGATTCCAAATGTTGCCAAACATCAGCCCATAAATGTTTCATCGCAAACTTGTCAAAACAAACCTTAAGAGAATTATTACTCAGTCCAATCCAGACATGTAGGATTCACATGATTGCTATCCTGTCAAATACCTCAGAACCTGATGGCATCACTATGCTCAGAAGAGACTACAAGATTGTTTTCCTTATTTTTTCAACATGATCATACTACACCTTACAAAACGGTAGCTTGCTTGCATACTTTTTTTATTTCCTATGTTGGCATCTTTTTTTCCTGTCGGAGGAACCGTTTCAGGAACATTTCTAGCTAATTTAACTTGCTGTGTCACAATCCTGCTTGGTCAATATTTGCTACCTTTTTGTCTTTTATTTTATGATTGTCTTAAAAGGAATATCCATCCATCTTCAACCGCTTATCCGGGGTCGGGTCGCGGGGGCAACAGCTCCAGCAGGGGGCCCCAAACTTCCTTTTCCCGGGCCACGTTGACCAACTCTGACTGGGGGACCCCGAGGCGTTCCCAGGCCAGTGTGGAGATATAATCTCTCCACCCATCTAGTAAGGATGCCCAGGGGGCATCCTTACTAGATGCCCGAACCACCTCAACTGGCTCCTTTCTACGCAAAGGAGCAGCGGTTCTACTCCGAGCTTCTCTCGGATGACTGAACTCCTCACCCTATCTCTAAGGGAGAAGCCAGCCACCCTTCTGAGAAAACCCATTTCGGCCGCTTGTACCCGCGATCTCGTCCTTTCGGTCATGACCCAACCTTCATGACCATAGGTGAGAGTAGGAACGAAGATAGACCGGTAGATCGAGAGCTTTGCCTTCTGGCTCAACTCTCTTTTCGTCACAACGGTGCGATACAGCGAGTGCAATACCGCGCCCGCTGCTCCGATTCTCCGGCCCATCTCCCGCTCCATTTTCCCCTCACTCGTGAACAAGACCCCTAGGTACTTGAACTCCTTCACTTGGGGTAAGGACTCATTCCCTACCCGGAGTAGACAATCCACCGGTTTCCTGCTGAGAACCATGGCCTCAGATTTTGAGGTGCTGATCCTCATTCCAACCGCTTCACACTCGGCTGCGAACCGATCCAGTGAGTGCTGAAGGTCACAGGCTGATGATGCCATCAGGACCACATCGTCTGCAAAGAGCAGCGATGAGATCCCAAGCCCACCAAACTGCAACCCCTCCTCCCCCCGACTACGCCTCGATATCCTGTCCATGAATACCACAAACAGGATTGGTGACAAAGCGCAGCCCTGGCGGAGGCCAACACCCACCGGGAACGAGTCCGACTTACTGCCGAGAACCCGGACACAACTCTTGCTTTGGGCGTACAGGGATTGGATGGCCCTCAAAAGCGCCCCCCTCACCCCATACTCCCGCAGCACCTCCCACAGTATCTCCCGGGGGACCCGGTCATACGCTTTCTCCAGGTCCACAAAACACATGTAAACCGGATGGGCATACTCCCAGGCCCCCTCCAGGATCCTTGTGAGAGTGAAGAGCTGGTCCGTTGTTCCACGGCCAGAACGGAATCCGCATTGTTCCTCTTCAATCTGAGGTTCGACTATCGGCCGAACTCTCCTTTCCAGCACCTTGGAGTAGACTTTACCCGGGAGGCTGAGCAGTGTGATACCCCTGTAATTGGCACACACTCTCTGGTCCCCCTTTTTAAACAGGGGAACCACCACCCCGGTCTGCCACTCCTTAGGCACTGTTCCCGACTTCCACGCAATGTTGAAGAGACGTGTTAAAAGGTTGTTAAAAGGAATAATTTAATTTAATTGAAATAGTAAGGTTTTAGCAAAAGATGCATGCGTTTGTTAAATATAGCCCCATTTACTTCAATTCTTTAAGACTTTTCTCCATTTTTTGGATTCTTCGTTCACCGTAGAGGCGTGCGAGAAAAACAACATTTTCTTCAAAAAATTTAAGGCAACACAGGGAGTAATTGATGATTGTATTGCTTCCCGGTGGTCAATCTTTGGTATTATTTATCTTTTTCATAATTTATAAATGAATTTTCCTGTCAAAGTTTGGGAAATAAAGTGCCAATATGGCCTCACAAAATATAATTCACTTTAATGTGTTACTATTTAGATTTATTTTGGGGCAACTCAGGGACAGAACTTCACAATAACTCTCAAGGTTTTTTTTTTTTTTTTTACCAGATATACTGACGAGCTGTATCTGTCAGAGCCAGATGAACAAGTAGGATTTATTTATCAGACGTATTGATGCATCGTATCTGTCAAAACCGGTAAACCAGTCAAACAACATTGTGATTAGTTGTGGTAACAATTAACTTCCTACTTCGTGACATGATCCAATTTACAAAACAAATCATCATCCCTCTCCAATAGTAATGATTTGCTTCCTCCAACCACTACCGACATTCACACCAATATCAGCACATTTCACCACAAAATGTGTCTAACTCAGTCAGTCGGCTCTGGATCCTAAAAAGGAGATGATTTTACCCAGGGCGAGGCCGGCACCGAGCAGGCAGGTCCACACCACAGCCGGGCTCCGCTCCATGAACACCAGCTGTGCAGAACTGCTCACTCACTTTGTCCCATCACACTAACAACGGCTCAGCTCAAGGACCCTGCACACTGAGCATAGTTAGTAAAAAAAAAAAAAAAAAAAAGAGGAAGAACATGCTGTCAAATTTGAGAAAGATTCAGAAAGCGACAGTGTTCTCCAAGAATGACTCAGTGAAATGGTTACATCATTTCAAACAAGTTTCACAACAACATTTTGAATTGTTTTTGAGCACTTTTTCCCAAATTGGCATTGCCACATAGGAAATGTGTCAAACTATATGAAACAGTAGTTTGTCAAAGAAGAGACTTTGATTTCCTAAAAAGTGGCTCTGGTGGGTCTCGGCTGTGACAGACAGAGTTGCAGGTCGGATCTTTCTTCTTGAGCTCAGACTCATCATGTTGATGCTACAAACATGAGGGAGTAGCCCCAGATCAGTGACAGGGGTCTTATCAGGTACACTCTAAAGCAAAAGCTCTCCAATAAATCCAATCTTTGAAAAGCTTAAAACACTCTTGATTCGACTCATTTTCATGAGTGTTGGTCGTGGTGGCATCGTACTGGACTGCATGGTAACACTTCACTTGAATTCCCCCTACGACTTTTTGACACAGCGCCAACAAAACTGAACGCTGCTTCGCAAAATATCTAATATAGAAATACCACAATACCACAAAGCACTCATTAGGCAGCAGAAAGACCTGCGTATCATATTATTGGATTATTACTGACGCATTACCATGTCGGCAGCATCTTAAAGTTGCACCTGGTTGAGGTGATGTTAATCATAATTTTACAATATTCTTATTGTTGAGTACTTTAAATGGACATACACATTTGTCCATTGTCTTTTCTACTTATAATATTTTTTTAAGTTTTCAACTCATTCATTTACTTTCATCAATCATGCCCTTCACATGCTCCCAAGATGATATTGTAACCTTAGTTACTCTACACATTACATTTTTGGGTTATTATAATGACTTTAGTTTACCATACTTATTTAAGTTGTTGCTATATACTTTGGAATGACATTTATAATTTAGTAGGAATTATTCCACAGTTATTTTGGGCTTACAGAATTAAGTTGTATTATTAAAATATGATCATTATTTTCTATAGCCACTTGAACTATTATTGTATTTCTCTATTTACGTGGGTAATATTCAAGTTGCTATTTCATGCCCCTAATTATAGTTCCTATCTGTCATTGCGAGAGTGTAACTCAGAGAACACGTGCAGTTGAGTGGGGATTCTGCAGTGAACAGAGAGTAAAGTAATATCTTCAATATCAGTCCAACACACAATACATTTCATTTCCAATGATGTAAAACAAAGAAATATTTACATTTTAGAAGCTTGGACGAGAAAACTTTTAGTACACTTGCTTGGGGGAGAAAAAAAAAGGGAAATCCATTATTAATATATTTCAATCAACCAATCGATTAATCAACTAATCGTCTAGGTATAATCACAGTTAAAGAATATATCTAAATATATATATATATATATATATATATATATGCACACACATAAACTTAGTTAAACCTAAATAACAACCGTAAGATACATTCTCATGCCATTTCTTCCCAACACATCAGGGAAGCTGAGTTATTAAGAACACACATCTTTCAAGTATGAACTATCCACCTTGGTCTATTTGTCTATTTTAAGAGTTAATCTGTTAAACTATTGAACTACACGTGATCCACCACCAGCCTGCGCGAGACGTCCAGGGTGAAGTTATGAAGACCTTAAATGAAACACGACTGCAAAGTGTTTGAAATCAAAAAAATCTCGTCCACTTACCGGCGTGAGCTCGGACAACATGCGCGTCTCTCAGTCCTCCTCGCGTCTCATGTTGAACAACACATCTGTCCCGCCCCCTGATCGTCACTGCCCCGGCCGCGCGAGGCTCCAAAAGCGCGGTTGGGGGTCCCCTGGAGGATCGGGGGGTGTCTTCACAGCGGAGGTCGGAAACGAGGATTTGATTTCACAATTATTTAATCCACAGAAAATATAAAGAACTAAACAATGAAGATAAATCTTTTCTTTGTATATGAAAAAAAAAATGGATTACACGCAGTTTAGACAACATGTCATCACTCATTGACTAATAGTAGGATCATGTCACACAAACATGTCATTAATCATGTCTTAAAAAGGCCTCAACTGTCTTTTTACTTCCACAAACATTGTTATGGTTCATTTAACCAATTCATATATATTGTTTGTGTTCCAACATTTCTCTGCAAAGCTGGCTTATTGGCTCTTGGCCTGTTTTAACAAAAATAATTCAGAAGTGAAGCAGGACGTCTGTTGCAGGATGTCTCAAAGCAATTTCAGCTGCAGTGGAAAAAAGATCTCCCTCTCTGTGTGTTTAATTTCATGGTCAAATTATGATGTTTCTGCAATTAGGTGGGTCTTCTTGTTCATATCATGGCATGAGATAGCAATTAAAAATGCATTACACACAACCACTTGTGTGCGTATTGCATTCAACAGATTTTAATTGATTCCCCCAAAACCAGTACTCTAACCAACTACCTACTTTAACTTAATAAGCTTTATCCTAAAAATGTTGCAGAATAAGTAGAAATTGTAGTTTTCAGAATAACAGTGTGCTAAGTAAACCAGGTATATTCCATGAAAACGGATCAAATGAGAGGCGTTTGTCACAATGTTTAATGGAAACATCTTTTATCACATTAAGGAAAAGGAGCACAATCAACACTCAAAAGCTCATCTCTCCTAGTTTGAGGTACATTTGCGAGGCAGAGGTAGACAGAGCTGCTGAATCCGAGGTGAGGGGCTGGCAGAGAGGGCTGCCTGGCTAACTACGTAAGGGTCGTATCCCTCAAACAGAGCTTTCCTCTCTTTGGGGCCGGATAGCTCCAGAAGTCTCCGGCTGGCTACGCAGTTTCTCGCCACTCTGGAGACGGGCCAGCATTCGGAGCGCTGCCCTTCGAACTTGGGGTGGTCGTGCTTAGGGGCTGAGAAGATCAAAGCAATCATGTCAAACAGTCAAGTCAAAAACAATGCCACAACAGAGCAAAATTAGACAGACTTACTAGCAAGTAGCTCTATGTGTGCTGATGCTTTGCAGGGTATGTGGGTCATAGGTCCCGGTTTAGATTGGAGCCCAGAACCCTCCAGAACTGGCCTTCTTTTTGGTTGGGCAAGCTGGCAAATTCGTGAAGTTGCGACTGCCGTCTGCGTCACTCTGTTCAACTACAATCCCATTTCAGGTCATGAACAAGATTGTATTAAACACACACACACACACACACACACACACGGTAATGTCGGTCAGTCAGTCAAACTACAGAGCATAGTGTGGTTGTCAGAGTTCGTAAGGTTCGACAAGTTTGCTGCAACTTATTAGACGCCTACTGTATATTCCGTGTGTTGATGCTCAACTCAAAGAGAGATATGTTTTCAAGCAGATAGATATCTGAAAGATATTGCTAAAGAGATATGTACAAAACAGCTGCTATAACTTGTACTATCATGAATAGGCAAAACCACTGAAACCACAGAGGGCATCTATTTAAGTTCAGTCATCAGTCTGGCTTTGCTAACACCGTTGGCTGTGGAGTTTAAAAGACATATTCGTGGCATATGTACAGAGCTGCCAGCTACAGCATGATCAACAGTTTGTCATCGCGTGTGTGTTACTCACATGGGCCAGCAGTGGGCGGTCCCCCTGCCAGCCAGCTGCAGGGGCCCGAGGCTGAGCCAGACTACACAGCCGATCAGATGGGACGGCCCGGAGAGCCGATTCACTCACCTCCCATATGGGAGAAAGTCTGGGGGAGACAAACAGACAGGGTAGAGAGGGTAGAGGAGGTAGGGGAGGAAGAGAGAAAAAGAGAGCATGAATGAGAGAGGAAAGTGATCGTGTTCGATGTGAAAGGGAGAGGAAGAGGAGACTAAAAGAAAAGAAAAGATCCATTGTCTAAGCTTGACCTAAAGGGTTTACTAAACAAGTGATTGCCATGATGATCTTTCTACGTTCCTTAATTTCTTTTTTGTATCCGTGAAAAGAGTTGAGGGGAAAAAAAAAAAAAGCTTTGGCAGGGGATTTTCTTTTTGTTTGTTTGTGTGGTACTCATTTAGACAACAAAGAGGCAGAAGTGCTAAATAGGACTAAACTTATTATATTCCGAATGAGTTTTAATTAAGTCGTAAACACAGGAGTGAAAAACACTTAGAAAATGCATCGCAGGATTTGCTTTTCTCACTTGCCTCTCAAAAATAACACACGCATTAGTAGTGGGCTTGTCACTAGTAGTATTATGCATAGTAGAACTTATATTTACGTCACTTGAGTGTAGAACTTTTTACTTCTACATAGCTCAGACCAGCGAGGGGTTAACTCTGCAATGAAAAACAATTAAGCAGAGCATCAGAACAAAGCAGTACAGGGCAGGTGTGTAAATAGAAGAAAGTGAGAGATGTACCAGTGTTGGTGGTGGAGCCGGTCTTCTCTGGTGGCAGCTGATCCAGCCAGTAAACAGAACGACTGGAAAAAATGAATAAAAGAGGCCTGATCATCAGAGTGAGAGCGAGACAGAGACAGACAGACGGGTTCAGTCAGCCCTACTGGTCTGGATATCTGAGTCGGTTGGGTTTGGGTTGAGCGAGCTTCTGCGTCAGAGTTGCCATGAAAACAGTTAAAGCTGATGTGGGAAGCAGAGCATATTGATCACTTATCACAAGGACGTCCTCCTTCACAAACAGGACACAGAATGTTTTGTCACATACAAAGCGTGCACAACAAGATTCCAAGGCAGCTGGCTTACTTTTACATTTGCAGATATTGTGGGTTATATGGTAACAGTAGGGAATATGATGTTAGTCTGTCATTTAAGATAGACCTGAAACAACTAGTTGATTACAATAGTCATTTAAAGTCATTTAAGCCCCTCCTGTGCAGAACTGGCACTAAAAGGCTGTTTTCAGAATGGACTTTTCAGTATGAGACATTTATATTATGTATTTAGAGATGATATTTAATTATTTTAACGGTGTAGAAGGAAAACATGTCATTTTGATTTCTTTAACTAGGTGGTTAAATGTTCTTTGTTAAAAAAAAAAAAAAAAAAAAAAAAAAAAACGCATATCAGACGCACTTTCATTCAAAGCAGAATATTTTTTATATGTATTAAGACATGTTTTTAATCCCTTAAGTCATTTATCGAGCACATAATCAAAACATTAGCTGGTTTCAGGCTCTCAAAATGTGAAGATGTGTTGCTTTTTGCTGATTTATGTCAGTGTGGGCCTGACAAAACAAGCAATGAGGAAGTTACCAACTGGGCATTTTCACTTCATGAATGATTTATTAAAAAATCAATAGATTAGAAAATAATAAAAGCAATGGAAAATAATCATTAGTTGCAGCGTTGATTTGACTAAATTGTTCATGTGTACTATTGGTAACAACATCTCTAGAGTGCCCGTGAAAAACAATATTTATAAAGGCTACACCCTCCTATGAACAGCAGAATGTTAGCTGATAACATTAATAACTCTGCACACAGAGATGGGTAAAGTTAGAATAATGTTTACCTGTACTGTGCCTCGGTCTCTCCTGGTGACACCGACACCTGCTGGTTGCTATGGGATCAGGTGACGCAGGTGGGGGTGCAGCATACAGAAGATCGTCTATGGCCAGGGAGGCAGATGGTCAGCTCCGCCCTAATGTGTGGTGCAGTCAGGCCTCACTGGGGATAGTTTAGGCTTTTTCATTCTGCAATTTTTGATCATTGTGGATGCTTTGCAACAGTTGCATTATGTAAACAAACTGGCTTCTGAAAGGTTATAAATAAAAAAAATTCAAAATTAATAATTTGCATTTATGATCAGGACTGATGTAACTCGGTGAAAGTGGAACAGTGTTGTATATAATTTTAAAGGAATGATTAATCACTTGACATATTTTGGTGTTGTGGCCCAGACACTGTGTATAAACTAGAATACAAAATGGTTTCTGGAAAGAGGGATAGAGTGAACCCTTTTACACATCAGTTGTAATATGTTATGGATTTTAGCTACCTTTCTTCTTCTTTTTTTTAAAAAAGGTGCTATTTAAATTAAGTTATTACTTAAATTAGATCCAGGTATAGTCAATGGTGGACGAAAGTATACATTTACAACTTTCCTTCTCAGTTTATTCCATCAAATTCCACTCTAAAAAAGAAATAATGAAAATAAACCAAAAGTAGTTTGCATCAATCACAAATTAAAAAAGAAATACAAAAGCAGATGTTTCAACTATATTAAACAGTATCTTTCTGTGGCTGCAAATACGAGAGCTGGATGACATGGACATGTTCAAACTAAAGATAAAAAATAAAACATTTAAAAAGCAGCACATTTAACTTACCTTTACTTACCTCACCTTTACTTCAGTACAGGAAAAGAAAAAAAAAAAAAACACCACAAATAAAGAACCTAAAATCTTCAATTTGGCCATAACAATCTGTTTATATGACATGAATTGCAAAACCCAAAATGTGCAGCGTTTCACAATAATTCCATTTAAAGTTCACAGCTCGACACGGAACTCAAAATGAAACAACAAGCAGACCATTTAAAAACAGACGACATCTTTATTTTCAACGCACATTTAAAATCTTATAAAACAGCACAGTAAATAATCTACCAAAGCTCCTTTAATAGTCATGATCACAAAGCCACAAGCTTTCAATATAATACTGTTATTATTCTCTAAACTAGTATTGCAAGAGTCTGCTAGTGTGTGCAGTTAACAAGTCCTGTCTGTGGGACGTCACACCGTCACTGTGTTGTTCACACGTTACATGAGCTCAGGAGAAGACTGCAGGGGCACGCAGCAGGAGGACGATCACAGGCCAGGGTTAAACATGTACTGTTTGGTTGATGTTGTAACACTTAAAAAAAAGGATAATAACAGTGTTGTTTGCAGTTGCAGCACTTTTTAAAACAGCATTACATACCGTCTAGATCTAGTGTAAATCCCCGCACCCCATATCCATCGTTTTTGTTTCGGTTAGAAAACATACAATTCACATGAAAATGACTGCTGCCTTGGCTGAAAACTCAACGTATAAGATGGGCATGAAACAAAAGAAAACACCACTATTATCCTTTAATGACGTGGCAGTACAGTCTATCGCTGCTCTACAGTAAAAGAGACAAATCTTCATGCAATATTCTCAAGACAGATTTTTTTTTTCTTTGTAATATTTTACCTAAAAGTACTCAGCTACCAATCTTAATATTAATGATTGTTGATTTCTTGTTTTAGGAGTCCATGGTGTTAAAATAAGGGGATTTCAGTGACAATACCAGTTCACAGGCAAGTATTCATGAGGCACTGAGCTGTTTTATTAAGCTGCCAGTGTAGTAACTGGGGTTATGGTAAATGGAAAACAGGGCACCAAACAGTCCAATCTCTTGCGGGCAGTGCAGGTAGAATGGCGATGAAAAGGCATGTAGGAAAATAGGAAGGAAATAGGTAAATATTGAGTATATATTGTATTCAGTAGCACCAGGAGAAAGAGTATGTGAGAGTGTCAGTGTCAGAGGGTCTGCACTATGACAGGATACAGTAGGGACATGTGTTCAGCTCCTCTGATTGGCAGCTTGTGAGTAGTGTAGTAGTGGATGACCTCTGGGATGGTGGAGAAGGGAGGGCTGTTCTCCCCGAGCACGTAGCGCCCCTCTGCAGACTGAGTGAACTTCATGTGCATGAAGCCCTTAAAGCTCCTGACAAGAGAGACAAGGGAGAAGGAAAGATTCAACGTTGCTTGTTGGAAAGAAACAAGACTGAAAGTGCATCTACAGGAATCATAAAGCTGTTTCAGAGCACACATTCATAACAAGACAAAAACACCCTGGTATCCAGGAGAGGAATGTCGCAGTGAGTGAGTAACCCCATCTGGGAGAAACATGTCAGGTTAGGTCTCTGAAAACTATTAGGGGAACACACACTATTCTGGGAATAGATGTGAGTTAATGATGGAACTTAGTACCATACATTTGTATAAACTGTCTTTATCTTTGGAACACTTCAGGCGGGCTCCACATCCTCGATCCATCTTCCTACTGCATGTTAGTCTGGTAAATCACAATGTGTCAATGTTTGTCGTGATATTCTTTTGCGAAGGAGTCGACCGTTTTATCTCATCGTGAGTCTTTGATCAGAGATGGCCTTTTATAGAACTGGGCCGGTATTTCTGCATTTGTCAGACCGCAAAAAGTGAAACTTTGGTCATAAGTGAAAGAGAAAAAGTCAAAATTCTACTTTTACTACACAAACTCAAGAACAAAAGCTATAACATTTGTTTTCATTCCAAATGTATCTCGTTGGGACGTCCCTGTGGCTCAGGCCGGGCTTAAAATGCCAAACATGAACCCAACATCTTTGGTTCAAATACAGACGGGGGTCTTTGTGGCATCTTTCCCTCTCCCTTGTTTCCTGTCATCTCTCCACTATCGCTGTCTAATAAAAAAAAGGCATAAAATGCCCAATTAAAAAAAACAATATCTTGTTGGGGTCCTAAATGGCTGTGGCATGGACAGAGGTGAGCACACACCATATGACATGTGTATTGCTGGTCGTAATATTCCGTAAATAAAGTTCTGTAACTGAGCAAGTGTCACTCGCTGAGAGTTGTATGATACGGCAGAAAGCTCCGGGAACAGCAAAGTAACCGGACCTTGCGTTTTAGAATATTGTGTCCCCAAGGTGGAACATGCATCTGCACTCATGCGTTGAGTTGACTGGACAATACCGCGTTGGTTTTAATAAACAAAACATTATCTGAGGGAATAAGACGTGCAATTTGTTTTTTGCAATCCTCAAACAATTTGCATACGAGTGATTTGCAAACAATTTGATTTAGCTTGTAGTCTTCTGCCTTTCATCTCTACTTCTCCAATTATTTCACCTCCTATTAAATGACACCTTTTAATCTGATGTATCTGCTCGACCAGCAGCAGACTGTCCTCCATGCTCTGCATTTTGTTTTCATTTCATCCAGTTTTGTATAGTTATAGCATGTATACTCGGCGTGATGAATTTGACTTATCCCGTGTATCTAACATTATTGCTGCTACAGTGGCTCTTGAGATTCTTGAGTGTAATAAAACATCTTGTGTTGGTGATCTATAGTTGTTTTTCTGACATTAAACATCAGCCAGATTACTGCATTATTTACTTGATTTTGAATGGCAACATACATGAGCTTTCAGTTTGGTTAAATCCAATCAAATTACTGTTCCAACATTCACTTCTTCAAACAAGTACAGATGTAAGATGAGCAGCAAGTCCCAGCATGCAGATGATCACTCGCATAACAGCTGCATTCATGCTAATTATTCATGTGATGCAAACACACTTGCAGAGAGGAGGAGGGGGGTGGGGGATGGGGGAAGGAAAGAGCAACACAGATAAAGACACTGGATGGTAAGAGAGATAATGGGGGAAATGACAAACAATTAAAAGTTGCCTCAGGACTCAAGTCTGAGAAGATTTTCTCACCACCCACAGATCATAACGGTACAGAACAAAGCAAAATCTGGATCAGATAATATCTGAAACAGCACAGTAGATTACAGTTCAGTACAGTGGGGTAGAATTCCCCTTTAAGAGTGTGCAATGGTGTTTCCAAGTAAGACAGTACGAGGGGGGTTTCTTTTGGCATCCAGTACAGTTTACAATAAAGCACAAAGAGAAAGTGGTATAAAGCGGCTACAACGGGCACAGAGACGGGATAATCCCAGAATGCACAGTAAATGACTTTCACAAAAAGACAAAAGTGGGACACTAATGATTTGCAGCTGGAGGTAGAGCGTGTGCAGGAGTGTATACCTGAGTGAGAGCGAGTAGTTGTTCCGGCAGGTCTGGCTGTTCCTCACCAGGTAGGAGCTCTCCTTGCACAGAGTCAGTAGACTCTCTGCCTCCGAGCGACTAAGGGCTCCATGGTACCACCTGCAGGTGACCCGGAGGAAACATGAGAACAGAAGAGTTTTACTTAAATCCATGTGGTGAAACTCATGGACTGTCATCGTCTTCGAACCGTCGTTTACTCTATACCCAACATTTGTAGCGGAGACACACTATGACAATGACAAATGAAAAACTATTACTGAATTCTGTCTGAATCTGTTAAGTTGACTGCACAACAGCAGTTTCTTTTCCTTTTGGTGCTGAATTGACACACTGCCATACAGGGGGAGTGAACGTCGCGATTAGTGTATCCAGTGAAATTATGTGCATTCCCTCTATGATGCAACTGTTTCATATGAGACTGCTGGCCTTTGAAAAAGTCAGTTCCTTTCATTTCAATATGGCTTACTTACAGTCAATTTCCATAATGAAGGAAACAGGGCAATAACTAACACTGATTTTTAAGCACAACCATGAAGTGTCATTGTAATAAAAAAAGACTAAAGCCAGGGGACACATGTATTTAGAAAAAACTAAAAAAAATACCATAAAATTAAGCGCTTCCTTCTAACATGTATATGCAATCCCAAAATAAATTAAAACTGAAATTTTGTTTGGGTCAATATCAGACTTTAAAGCAATTTCCTCTGAATATACAACTGTGAAGAAATAAAAACAATTAAAATCCAAAGTTTTCTCACTGGGGGTGAATAACACAAAAACACATTTTCCTAGTGACACACAGCACAGTAAAAACATGGGCATGGGAAATTAAGATTGTGCATATTCGGTCAGACATCACGATTATATGGTTATACTGTTATAATTAAAACACTGCTGCCGGAGATGTTTTCTCAGCAGCCCGTTTGCTGGCGTTACCTCACAGTTTTTGCTGACAAATGAATGTAATATAGTACAAAGTATTTATAAAAGTCCTAATCTCCCATGTGTGTGTGTAATTACTTATAACTAATATTCAGATACAGCAAAACTTTCTCCCAGTTAAAAGAAATGGAAACTATTATTATTATTATTTTTTTTTTTTAAACTGCTTTTCTTCTATGCATTTGGTTGGTTGATTTCTCTACGGCACTTTCATTTCCTTTATTGAATTTATGCAATTTATTACTACACTATAACTTAAATTTAACAGTTTTTCTGGTCTGTTATTATTGTTGTCTTTATTTATTTTATGGATTTTTAATCTAATTATATACTATTTGAACTGATTTAATTTTCATTCTAATGCAGTTCTTTACCTTATGTAAAGCACTTTGGATTGCCAAAATACACTTGCTTTGCCTTTTCTTGTCGTTGATAATGGGAGTAGGTTTATTAGAAGGCAGATACTCTAACAAAAAGTTTTTACACAGGGGGAAAAAAAAAAACACAAATCCTAGAATTCTTGTGGCATTCTATTTATAAGCAACATAATCTGAATTAGAACACTATCAAGTCAGTCAGTAATGTGAAATAGAAAGTTGCTGCGAGAAAGACGATCACCGCGATCATATGAAATGAGAAGAAAATATCAGAAACATTGCAGATGTACACTCACACTTGTCTCTCCAGTGGCATGAATGGATCCACTCTCTCTCCTAGGAGGGGAGGAGTATCACCAACCAGACGGAGTGTAGTCGAGTCAGCTGCGGTAGATGTACTGCCCGTCTTGGTGAGCCTGGTCTGCTCTGTCTGGGCTCGCGAGCGCTCCCTTTCTGCACCTTCAAATTGAACTATGGCCAGACAGAAAGTTAAAAACACCAAGATTCAAGACAGATTTGAAATGTATATACTGAGATAGCCAGTTTACCTGCTAGCGCTTTAGAGATGTGGTCCTTCTTCCACTCCCAGGGCTGGTCGTATTCATCAGCCGGCCTCTCATCATCCTGAGGCAGCCTGCTCTCCCTGCTGTCTATCTGGGCAAGTCCGCCCTCAACCCGCTGAGTTAGTTGTTGTGCCGCCGGAGCAGTTCGGTGGTGGTGACGAGTCCTCTCCTCATACGGGTTATCATATAATTGTCCGCCATCTCCACTCCCAGACCTGTTAGTCATCATGCTGTGCTGCAGTTCTGCCCAGTAAACAGAGAGTAAATTACTTTGTGCATAATTTGAAATGTCCCATATTGTAAAAAGTGAGACTTAATGTCTGTTTTTTATTATGAGGCAGGAGAGCAGACTGAGCTTTTCTTGGAGGGGGGCTTAAAGAGACTAAATATATTTAGACAGACAAAATTATGTGTTTTTATCTAGTAGAAAGCCCCAAAAAAGTAGGAAAACAATGAGCATAATATGTCCCCTTTAAGTCACAAGCAGACAAACAGTGTGACTATGTTCATCAATTACTGAAAATAAAGCCAGACAACTAAAATGTGGGAGAGAAAAATATCTCAAACAAACCTGAGATAATCCGCTGGGCCTCAAATGGCTCCATGTAACTGCAGCAGTCTGTTGGTGCAGATTTTGGCTCCCAGTTTGGTCTGCCTCTTGGGTCTGGACGGACATCAAATGGATCAGAGTAGTCTGTGTCAGCGTCCGACGCTGCTGGAGCAGAGGGAACCACCTTGGTAGGGAGAGAGAGGAACAAAGAGCATCTCATAAAAGAGTAAGCTGGACATATAACTCTGTGTGTTTGAGGGAGGGGGAGGGGGGGTATGCAAATGAGATAAAGACAAAGCATGAAAGGGAAGGGGAGAAGTATCAAAGAAAAATAAAGCCAAACACAAAGAAAGATTGTCCTTACAGGTTCCTCTTGAACGGTCACAGGGCTCAGAGGGACTTTACAGCTCCCAAACTCCTGCGAGTCCACTTTAATAAGTCTGTGCTTTGGAGACACCACTTTCACCTGTAACGTAACACATGTGAACAAAACTTTTAAAATCATCGCAATACTCAATGTCAAAGGGATATAGAAAAAAAAGACATTCTATATTATCCAAATGTACGTTTATCTAGCCAGTGAGAAAATTCAATTCAATTAAAAAAAAACTTTATTCACGTCAATGATGCATGTCATACCTCCACACCATTAGGCAGCACTGAACCAAATGCAGGGAAAGAGGGAAGGCTCACTGTGGCACTACAGGGGCTGAAACCACCATTCTGATGCTCCTTATCAGAGTGTTGATACGGGTCCTCGAAATCTAGCTCCTTCTGAGCTCTGTAGGCCCTCAAAATCTCACTCTCACTGTAATCTGGCCTCGGGACCTGTGGAGGGTCACGCCTGGAGCCAAAGTTTAGGTAGTCCTTCAGCCACTTTGCCATGGATCTGGGAATGAAGTGGCAAACACATATCTTAGAATAATCTAGAATGACAAATGTGCTGAAATGACAAGTCAAAAAGAAAGTTTCCACATTTTAGTCATTAAATAAATAGTTCTTCATTAGTTCTGTTACTTGTGTTAGTGTAAACAAAAAAAAAGAAAACTAGTGGTGATATTAATTTAGAAAATTAAAGATTAATCTTTCGGGTAATTATACTTTTTTTATTAATTTGATTACTGTATAACATTCAGCAACAACTATTTGCATGAATGCATGTTGCTAATTATCCTTAAGAGTTTCTTGGATATTCAGTACAAATTTCAACCCAATCCAGTGAAAATTATGCAATTGGTGAGGTTTAGAATATACACAATTCCAAAACTTTTTAAAAAAGCATAATTAAAACGAATTTTGAGTAGAGCTGTAGTATTGTGCAAGGTCCCATGAATGTAATAAAAGTTTCCAAATGATTCCTTTCAAGAAAAGTCATGACTGGGAGAAATACGGTCGCTGAAAAATGAAAGTAGCCAAAGACAAAACTGTAACCTTGAGTTGGACCTATAACGTCGTGTATGTACAGCAGGCTAACCATCACCACGAAGATGTTGTTTACGTTAGCACACATGCACTTGGCTAGAGTTGTTAAATCCTCGGAAAAACTGTCCATGCACTGAGAAATAAAAAGGTTTTGGGATCAATCAACAGGTCCAGTGAAAATGAGACATCCGGCGCTGCAGGGTTAACATTGATAACGTGGAGCAGAGAGAGGGCTATGTTAACAAAAGGTCAGCGCTAGCCAGCCAGCTCGCCAAATCAGCAAATCACAGCAAACAATTGACAATAGCTAGTTAGCATCAGGGGGTAAATTAGGGGGATTCAATCAATTACATAGTAATTACAGTAGATTAAAGGACAGCATTTCCTTCAAAACTACCAGCACCGAGTTAAATAGTTCACAGATATCGCTGTTATGTATATTATGAAGAAGTGGTTAAGGTAATGCGAGTCGTACAATTGATGGTCACCGCTCTGTAAATATGCCAAAGCTAAGTTAGCCAAGTTAGCTGGACGAGGCTAACGTCGAAGCGTCTCAACCGTCCACCAACTGCTAACGTTACTTCTTCACGCTCACCCTTTTTCTCTGCATTGGCGGCGTCCCGTTCCAGTTGTGTCTAGTGCTGCTCACCATCCGGCGTTTCGTTGTTCACGTTATCAGGCCTCAAAAATAAAACATGGTTATCCGTGAAATGCGTCCTGCCTCTGAGCCAAGCAGGTCAGTCAGCTAACGTTAGCTGGACCAGACGAGACGGCGGGGCAGACCGTCTCCGACACAACAGTGACAACACTCGCTGGCACGGCGCACGGACTTAAAGGGGAATAGTGAGGTGTTTTTAGTCGGTCGACATTAATGCAGATGTGTTACGTGACTGTTGTTATTGTTGCCACAAATACAATCATTCGTCTCACAGATGCAGTTCAAGTAATGAGGACTGTTTGTATACTATCAAAATCATGTTTTTTTTTGTTTTTTTCACAAGACTGAAGCGTGTTCGTGTGGTCAAAGCTGGAATATATTTACAATATTAATAATAATAAACTTTATTTGTATAGCACCTTTCATACAAGAAACGCAGCACAACGTATTTTACAATAAGGGAAAAATATAATAGATACCAACATATATTAGAATATATATATATATATATATATAATTACTGTAAGGTAAGATTGGACATAAAACACTTGTTAAAATAACATAAAATAGAATACATAGAATGCATAACACAAGATTGAAAATAAAACCCACTGAATAATAATAGTATTATAAATACACATATTGGGGAAACACTGCAGCATCATCCAAAGGTCTCCATTCTTTTCTACTGTACTCTTTTATTTTATTTTCTACATCAATGGTGATTTTGAAAATTTTAAGACAAAAACACAAAAAATTCGCTTCAAGTGCAATATCTAATGCCCCATTTTGACTCAACACCTAAAGATCTTTAAAGCAGCCACATCTAGGATATGAATATTGGTGCTTTCATACTGTATTCAGACTAAAGCAGGAGTGTGTTAAAAGAGGAATATAGAGGAAAATATTGTGATGTGGATATCATGGCAGTCATTAAAAGTTATGCCATATCTGTCAATGACAGAAAATCACCAGGCTGTAAGAGAGCCACTGAAAAATGTGAACATCAGTTTCATACAAACAAAGTGAACTTCATATGTGGATAAATACATATATATGATCAAAGCTGGCGAACAAGTGTGCCACCTGCTGTTTCAAGAGTGAATATTACGCTAACCAAAAGCCCACATATACTTACTATACTATACATAGACTTGCTTATACTCCTGCTTTTCTGATCTACATAAATGAATGTAACAGAAAAATAAAAACAAAAATATTCTGATCCCACAATAACGTTTAAGATGTTAAAAGAGACGTGGAAAAGCATGTCAAGGACAAAGAGTCAAACAGATTTTAATAAACACTAAAATATACACTGGATATTTTCACAAAAATTCCAACACTGAGTCCATGAAACGGTGGATCAGCTATGGACGGTTATTTTTGTTTCACTGGGTTTGTACAGCAGACAATAACATTGCTAATAACGACTGCCCGCCAACACATCTGACTTGTCATCAGTCGCTTCTTTAGAAAGGTTTTCATAGGATAGACCCACAAACTGGTTTACACGACTTTGATTTCTCCGCACTGTGTGCAGCATTACAAAAAGGTCCATATCATTGTATTTCTTGATGCATCATTTATACAATTGTGTGTCAATCACTCAAATCCAAAAATCATCCCAAGCATCTTTTATTTCATTCGCTGTCATTGCTGTCACTGTCTGAATACGCCCCCAGCAGGCTGAGAGATGATGACCCATTTTGTGTGGTAACGGGTTTGGAGGCATTCTTGGAGTCTGAAAAACAAGATACACAATGATTGTTCCTTCCAAATCCTTTGCAATCTTTCGATTAAGCATATGAACAAGCAGCCAAATAAAATACACATATGCGTGTTCATTGGACCACAAGGGACACATGTTGGGTGAAGAAATAAATCAAAGAAATTAACTAATGTCTTGACAGAAGAGTTAGGTTATAAAGGTTTTTATAAAAACTGTGTGAGATATGGATGTGTGACCTGTTTGTGAAGTGGGAGCAGCAGCTGCCACTGGACTGGGTTTGACGAAAACCGCTGCTGGTTTCTTTCGCACGACCAGTGAGCCCAGTGCCCCTTTACCGCCCAGGGTCCCCACACTCCTCTCCCAGCTCTCCACCTTGGCCCTCTTCACTCCTCCAGCTGAGGTTCCCTGTGAAAACACAGCATTTAGTATTTGCATCTTGCTACAATGCAGTTAGAACGTAAATTAATTTCAGTTTTAGCATTTTTAGCTATTATAAAAACTGAAACTAAACTAAAACTAGCAAACACACTGTGAAAGATAACTAAAACAAAAGCGAAAAGTCAAAAAAAAAATTATTCAAAATTCAAAAAACTATTATAACCTCGCTGGAAAGTCAATGTATTTGTCACAGAGCTTAGCGCTGACAGCAATAGTGCATCAAGAATCTGTATACAAACCAAGATATGGTCCTTTTTGGGCATTGTTTGACTGTCGATGAGATTTAGATATTTGATATATACAGGAGCAAGAAGGAGCAGCGAGATAGCGAGCACAATGAGTTGTTGCATGAAGAATTGCGGGCAACAGGACTGAAATCTTGAGGATTATAACTTTAAAATAGGCTAAAACAAGCCGTGACAAATATTTGCACATGTCATTGCACTGAATAGGGGACACCTAAGTTGAAATCGACAGGTCAGACATACCTGTGTCTCTGTGGGTTTGACCGTGGTGAGGATGTCTGTTGGTTTGTCTGTGCTGGGTTTCTTTGACTGCGAGCTGCTGCTCTCCTCCTCCTCCTCCTTCTCTGAATCAGAGTCAGAGTCTCTGAGTCTTTTCACAAGGGCACGATCCAACATCTCTCTGTAAAACAATTCACGCACTCAAGTTTCAATTGGGTTTTTATGACTATTACTGACAGTTCCCACTGATAATAACACACATGACAAATAAAACTTATTCAGACACATAGGCAGAGATTAAAGTTTCTATGAATCTGTAGCATTTGTAATGTAGTCGTCAGTGTTTAAATGATTCTCGCAAAAAAAGTTATTTATACTTAAAAGTACGTGTTTAAAAAATTCCATTCTTTAACCACCCATTGGGTGCCTTTCAATACTCATACTAAAATACTCTTAAGTATGCAAGAAAAAGATTTAGTATGTCCTAATACATAGTATGTCAAATGCAGTACGCCAAAAACACCAGGATGTCCAACTACATCCGGTCGCATTTTTCAGTATGCAAGCCAACATGCTTTTCTGGCTATTCTGACCCACAATTCTTTTGTGCAGGGATATATGAGCAGGAGGGTCAAAGTTCAAGGCACAATGTTATGATGAAGTAGTGTGTTCTATTGTATGCATACTACATGCAACCGTACATACTTTGTAAGGGCAGCTGCAGTACCTGCTAAAAGTAAAAAGCAAAAGTATGTGATTTGGAACAAAGCCATTGTCCATTTAAACCTTCCTCACTCACTTTGTCTCTCGCTCATCCTCTTCTTTCTCCCTTTCCTTCTCTCTCTTCTCGAACTCTCTGTACCGGTCGATCATTCCCTCAAAGTCCACCTGAGCCTGCCTCTGGTTTAGCTCTTTCAGTTCCTGGAGGTTCTCCAAAACCTCCATCTCCATCTTGGAATCCTTTGTGCGGTTCTCCAATACCTGGTAGAGGATTGGGAAATCAATCATCAGACTATTCATTCCTATTGCTAATTAAAATAATAATAGGAGATTGCATTTAGACACTGACCTTCATGGGGTTGTTCAGTTCCTCTTCTTCCCTCTCCAGTTGGACTCTCTTCTCCTCCTCCTCAATCAGTTTCTCTGCCTGGAAGTTCCGTGTTGCACCGTGCTCCATTGCATAGTCTGTGTTCTCTGGGTCGGTCTATAGTCACAAGTGATAAGAAAGTGTGAGAAACTATTTTATGTATAATGCGCGACATGTCTCTTTCAATAAATATCAAAGTGATAATCAGTGCATTAAATACTCTCACCTTAAACGTGATCTCAGCAAGACATCGAGTGCATTTGATGTAGAAACGGAAGATGGGTAGTCCCATGTACAGCTCATTCTGAACAGTCTCTTTACGGGCATTGAATTTCTTCCCCTTGTAGATGTACTCGCCACATGTTTTACACCTGCAAACAACCAGAGAGGCAATGCTGGTGACACCACAGGACACATTTACAGAGGCCAGAAAGTCCTTGTTGCTAAGAGGCAACTCTGTTATGTTTACAAGTTTAGTTTAACAATGCCTTCATATAAAGCATTTTATCCATATTAATATGGTATGAAAGTACAACCAGGTCTCCCTCAAAAAAATTGATTTTAAATCTGAAGGGAATTCCTAGTTAAATAAAGGTTAAAAAAAATGAATAAAGTCAAACCAAAGAATGTTTTTAAACAGAAGCATAAAAAATTACCAGTTTGCAACTTTCTTTCAATGTACTTAAAACTATATTCAGAATAAGAGCCAAACCAATACATCAGCATAACTGCCAATATTATTGACCAATTTTATCGTATTACAGATCTATCAGAGTTGCTGTACGTGTTGGCCGATGAATAACAAGAAATGGAAATAGAAAAATTACCAAAACATGTTTGAGGTCATTTAGAAGCAGTGTCCCCATTACATAGCTTGTTCTCAGTAACCACATTTAAGCAGTCCTTATCAAAAATCCTTGTTTAGGTCATGCGTTTAGAAAACAATGTTTTCCAATATAGGCTATTGTTATCAATTTTGATAAAACTCTCATATATTCAAATTTGGTCCTGAGATCAAGGATGTAAATATTGAACATCTGCACTGTAATTTTTAAGTTTGTGTATGGAAAACAGCTCCTTTAACCCTGTAATAAAAACGCTATATGTGTGAGCTGTGTGACAATAAAAGAGTGTGGAGCATGGATGAAACAGACATACCTCATATTGAATGGAGCCATCAATCTGACCACATACTGACGATCTTTTGGGAGTTTAAGTTTGGGGATTTTGGATGGATCAAAATCCGGGGGATAGTATTTCTGAGGAACACAGAAGACAGATGCGAGTTACTGACAGTGTCGTGTGTTAGTTGTGTTTTCCTATCAAAAAATATAGTATGTTACACATTCTTTAAGACTGCCACAAAATGTATCCCTTCTCTATAATGCAGTCTCTGCCCTACCATAAAGTGTTATTATAAAACAACGTTAGTAGTTTCGTAGCTAACACATAAGTAGTTTAGATGTCACAAATGAACAGTTGAAACAACCATTGCAACCCACTGTTCACTGCGAAATGCTTATCATCGATAATGCTAACAACACCAAAGAGCTTGTAAACCCTTATAACGCCACATTTAGCTTCAAAGCTAACGCTAGCCTGCTTGGTTTCTTACACAGCTCATACGGCTAACTGTTTTAAACGTTGATAATAACAAAAATGAGGCACACTGTTCATATACTTACATTTAATACTTTTCTTTCGGACATTGTTGCTTTTGCTAGAAACCCAACGTGAGGAAAGAAACGGTGGATTAACTAGATTCAGAGCTATTTCCACAACACTGCGAGCTGCCTGCAGGCTGCACTGTGCACTTCCGGTTGTCTCATGATCAGCTTCCCGAGATTCCGAGTGTGCTGCTGCCCCCTGCGGCAGGGACGAGTAACTACAACTACTACAATGTTTCTGAAGGATACAGGAGGACAAGGATATCATCAGATAAATAGAGACTATTACAGGGAAATAAAAATAATAATTGTTAAACAAGTGTATTATTATACGTTTTGGCTTGTCTGTGTGAATCTCCAATCCAATAGGTTTCTGTAAATATTGATGGAAGATAAAGATATGCATTTTTGCTTATTGTTTATTTATTTGGATTCACACATAGCTGTCACCAGCACAGCAGCCACTCTTTCTGCAAGAACAAAATGAATATGGCAATTTCAAAGTATTATAAAAATCAAACAAAGAGACAGTAACATATTACATGCATACACATATCTACATTAATACATGTTACATTAAATGAAAGTATACTTTAGTCATCTTTATTCATTCCAGAATATCCTTATTACTGTATTTATTGTACTTTGACTTGAAACCTAATGTTACCATTATAAAAATCTTCCAAAGTTTTCCACATTAAGTTAAAACAGCACATAGCATGTGATTTTTAATAGCTACATATACACAAACACATTCTAGAATTTTCATTTATCTTTATATAAGCATATATATGTATATATGTATATATAGATAAGATGATATGTTATAATAAATATTGTGCTAAACACAAAACCTGACCTTTAAAAAAAAACAAATGCCTTTGCATTTATTCACCCTGAATGAGTCACAGGGTTTATATATTGACCTCTGCCCTCATTTCTTCCTTAGCCTTGTCTTTTTCAGGAAAGTGGAGGAGACCGTGATCAACATAGATGGAGGAATGGCCTTTCAGGGCTAACGTGAATTGTCAGTGACATGGGGTCTCTGACATGCTTGGTGTGTAAACATAAGCCTGTAGGCCACACACACACACACACACACACGCACACACGCACACACGCACACACACGTACATTGCTTAAGGGGTTGTTAAGGTTATTCCTACAAAAGGAAATTGGATCCTGATTACAGATTGGTGTCAATGTGGGTTAACATGAGGTCTGATTTCAGCTTTATTGGAAAGAGGTGAAAAGAGAAGATAGGCAGAATAGATTAGCAGCAAAACATGGAGGGGGAACGGATTGTGTTTACGAAAGTTACCCTCCAAAAGAATTAAGAGTATGATATTATCCTTTAGATAAAACCTAACCATGCCGAGTTCTTTCTCATATGGATTTGACAGTTCCAGATTCAGATTTGTTCAGTTTTGGTTCTTATGTTCTGTATGTGGTGAGTTATCAGACTGATTCTGACACATCAAACTGACTCATGAATGAGTCAGATGTATGTTCAACTGTAAAGGCTAACTGTGCATACAATAGGCCATAGTCACAGATTAAGATTTAAAAATGAAATTATATTGGGAGCTTGTGATAAAAGTGTGATTCCTACAGAGCAACTAGATTACATTATCAAATATGTTTTATGAAATGTAAATCCACCTTTAACCATCCTTGATTTCATCCTGGCAGGTCCCTTCCTCTAAAGATACAAAGGTGCTGAGCAGTGTCACCCGTGTCAAAATGTCCATTAATATTTCAGAGGGTGGCTGATGTCAACAGCAGCCGTAAAACGCCTATAAAGAGGGGCTCCTTGGAGAAGACCTCCAAACACTCCAAACGTCCACGGAGCCTGCCAGACTTCTCACTGTTCTGCACCGGCTAAAGAGAAGGACTGCTCCTGTTTGTGTGTCAGCACCATGGTCAGCGCTCGGGCTCTCCTCCTCGCGGCCACCTGCTGCTGCGCCTACCTGTGGCTCGCTCGTGCAGAAGACTCTTCTTTAGAGACGCGCTCGTTGGATTTCCCCCTGAAAACCCAACAGGAAAAAGACCTGGTGAGATATTTTATCAGGGATTTGGGTGCGATCTGTGTCAGCAGGATGAATGAAGGCTGTTGGTGCTTTAAACTACTGTCGATATAGGATTTGAATTGTTCGTGAAAATGTTTAATAGCACATACACAAAAAAAAAAAGATAGGCTAAAGTTGCTCATGAGTTTTTTTTTCTCCAAAAATGATCACGACATGTCAAGTTTTATTAGCATAATTCCTTTTATAAATATTTAACATTTTGGCATTTTATTCTCGCAGATTGACGCGTTGCAAGAAGTTTTGGAGAAGCTGAGGAGCAAAGAGATGCCCTTGGAGAAAAAACTTGGCTGGCTGCCTTCGGTATGTACCAAAACAATGTGAATTAAACAGCTTTATTAGCGTGCTTGGGAATAGGTTACTTTATCAACTTTAAAAGTCGTCTCTATGTTATGTTAATGTTAATAAATTCTCTGAATGTATAATACCGAGAAACATGATAAAGTATAAGAATGTTTCGAGATGAGGTTGTACTCGTAGCATAAGACGAAGGTTTTCTCTCATGTATAAAATGAATTTTAAAATAAGCATTTTATCTTGGAAAGCAAACTTGTCAATTTTTGATTTTTCCTTACCATTGGGCTACTTTGGAAATTCTTTTTTTTTTTTTATCAAGAAAGTGTACAACCGCATTTTCATGAATCTATGTTGTTTTTGTCATTCCAGTGTGACGCCGGGGAGCCGTGCGCCGTGCGTAAAGGCGCGCGTATCGGCACGCTGTGCAGCTGTCCCCGGGGGACTTCCTGTAACTTTTATGTTCTGAAATGTTTGTGAACAAAAAAAATAACAACGATGCAAGAAAAGAAAAGAAAAGAAAAGAGATAGTTCAGGAGTTTGTAGTCACACAATCTGATGTCATTCTCTTTGTGAAACAAATAAATGTAATATGTGATTAATAGGCCTAAAGGGTGCTTTTCTTTTATACACGTAGACTGGAAAATGTTAGAATCTAGGTTTTGAATAGATTTGAAGGTCTTTGTGCATCTGCATTTATTATTATTTATTTTTTCCCCTCGTCATTTTTGTAATGTTTTTCCTGTTATGCAGAGAGATAGCAAAGCTACCCTACCACTGGTTTCTAAACAAATTTGTCAAATGAGAGGGTCAATAAATTAACTAAATTTTATTCGAGTGTCTGTGTGTCTCTTGGACTATTATATAAAAAAGGGGGATTTTATGAATAATTGTATTTATATATTTTCTCTTAAATCGCTTGTAGCCCATTAACAGCTGGATACTTTTTCCCTTAAACATTACTTGATGGAAAATTGATTTTGATTAAAATTACAGCACTAAATCACTTAAGGGACAAAAATAAAGAAAAATGTATTAAATCCTTTTGCCACGTGTCATCAATAATGCAGCCTCTTTCTACACATTCACTAATGCACGGCTGCATTCCAGCACAGCAGCTGTCATCTCTCGGTAATAAAAGGCGCTGTCAGGCTTTTTCAATGACATCACATCCAAGTGCAAGTTTCCAACATGGCGTCCAGCCGGGTGCCGGAGAGGGAGGTACAGGAGGAGCCGCGGCGCGCTGCGACCGCAAACCCCGACTTCAGCCTGCACAAATACTCCCTGCTCATCATTATAGGACGGACCGCTCACCTCGGGCAGACGGGACACACCAGCAGGGAGATTGAACGAGGTACGTTTATGTCAACGCCTCAAACAGCTGATGTACGTTGTTTTTCTGTTCTCTGTATTCGGATAATGAAAAAAAAAAAATCAGACGCCTGCAAGTTCTCGTCGCATTAATACTCATTGAAGATGCTACACTAACCCCATTGCAGTTTTTATGTAAATGTATCCACCCTTCTGACCGAGGATGCGTCATCTGGCGATCCTCCACCATCAGCATCACCTCATCCCGCGGGGTACATTAGAATTAAAAGCGGTCTGGGGCGGGTGGTTTGTCTTTTGCCTCTGTATATCGTTATGTAAGGAGAAGCTTTTGGGGCAAATGTTGCAGGGCGGATATTCAGTCAACACATAGCCACTTGTAAACGATGTGCCATTAACCTGTTTATGTACATTAGTAGGCTTACTGCTACATGGCATACAGTCTGCGTTTTACTGTGTGAGAGTACAGCTAAGGTGCACTGAGTGCAGAACATTTGTGAAAAACACGAGGCTGTAGATAGATAAGGGAACAGAACGGAAACCCAAGGACAGATACAGAGAGTGAAAGAAATACAGACAGAGAGATATTTATCATTTAGGCCTATAAACATTTCATCACTATCGGTGATAACCATGAACCTCCAAAATTTCTGTTTTTTTTTTATGAGCTAAGAAAAACATCATCGTGTGACATCATGCATTTTTCAAGTTTTCTAAATGTGTTACTTCTTTATTTATTACTTTTTGTTGACACTCTTTTTTTAATTTTTATAAATGCACCTCATATTATCTGGTCCTCCGTTTCAAATTTTAACCCCCATATAGAAATCATTTATAGCCAAAAGCACCATATCTTTGAATTCTGACCATAGTATTATAGCTATAGTGCACCTAAATACCAGTACATACTTCCATTTAGGCATTTCTACACATGATCTGCTGCTAATAATATAGCCCTGTTAGCTATGTTTAACCAGGCTAATGATTTTAAAAAGCCTATACTTAAATGTGTTATTTTAAAAGTAACTTGTTTTATTTTGTACAAATAGCCTATTACTAGCCATTTTTGCAACAAGTAGCGTAGACCTAATACTTACATTTCTACATCATGATATTTGCACATTACAACTTTCGCACCTTTTTTTTGTTTAGTGAATATTTGGACACTTGTATGTATTTATGACAAAGTAAAACCAATTGTCGCCCCTTATATGTCTTTCATGTCTCCAGGTATTCGGTCATGGGACGTCGACCTAAAGTCCTGTAACCTGAACCTCTATCTCCAAGAATTTCTTTCCCATCACACGGCGTCTTTCAAGGGTGCAGGTAACTAACAGGGCGTTAATTTGACCCTTTATCGCACAGAAAGCCCTGGAAATCCGCCAGTTCAGCTGGTCTGAGGTCAACGAGGAAGGAAGGAAGGAAGGAAGGAAAGTGGTGGAGCAGCCGGGTGATTGTTGAACATGGGTGGGCCCTGTGGACCTAAAACAATAGAGACCTTCAACCGAGCTGTGCCACCTCTCTTTCTATAGGTGATACTGCCTTTTAGTAAGCAGAGCCAAGGACAACCAGGGAAAATTGTAAAAAGGGCCGACAAACATCAGAGTCAAACAGTCGTGTTACAGCTGAGCTGTGGGCTGATGCAGACAGACAGAAACAGACACATCTCTTTCTAGGGAGGACAAAATGGCAGCCAGAGAGGTTGCCTGTATGTGGTAAATAACCCTTCTACTGTAGTTCTTTATCTTTTAATAATGTTACAGCTTACATGTGATTGTGGATGTCAGGGTTTAGTAAAAATGGAGGGATTTGATATTTTCTAAGAGATAGAAGGTGAGAAAAAGAGAGGTGACTTGAAGAAATAGTTCAACATTTTGGGAAATATGCTAATTTGCATTTCTTGGTAAGAGTTAGATGAGAAGATCAATGCTAATACACAACACCAGAGCCTGTTTGTTTGCTGGTTTGGCATGGCATCCGAAATGTCTGCTGTAAAAAGGGTCTACATGGCTTTCTTTATTATTTTTAACTTGACTTAAAGACAAAGAAACTTTTGTAGCCTACTTATTTGGCTCATTATTTTCCAGTTGGCTGCGTCCGCCTCTGTATCCTCAAACCTTGATCCAGTTCACCTCAGACTGGATGTTCACTTAACTTGGCATTTCATCCTCAGACAGTCCCACTGACTCAGCTGTTCCCCTCTTCTTCCTTCCTCTCTTTCGCTGAGGGAGTCAATCACACGGCCGGTTTTCCAGCTCACTCTTTCCCCTCCTATTTGCTTCTGGCCTCTCACTCCTTGCTCAGATCCCTTAGCTTGTCTTTTCAAACTCCGTCAGCTCTTGTTTTGCTTCACCTTGGCTGTCTGCCTGTCTGTCTATCTCTTTTTATTCTTTGTTTTTCTCTCTGCCTCCTCAGGGCAGAAGTGTCTGCGCCACAGTACCAGAGTGTTGGACACTCAGGTGCTTATCAGTCCATCACAGGAACAGGTTCATTCAGAGGTGAGGGAATAAACCCTGGTTCCTTCAGAGATATTTAAGTCAGGTGTTATCATGACGCAGGGATGCGAGTATTCTGATTTTGACTCAAGTCAAAATGCTATGATAAAAATCAATTAAAATGATAAACATTTTCAAATTGAGATCTGGAAAAAATATGTAAATATATTCATAATTTTCACATGATTGCAGATAAATGTCATACAAATATACTAAAGTACTCTCATAGGATTATAACGAGGGCCACAGCTAATGTGTTTTTTTCCATTATCGATTAATCTCACGATTATATACCTAATTAACAAACTATTTGTTTTGTCTAAGAACATCACAGAAAAAAATATTAAATTAAATTAAATTAAATTAAATATCAAAGATATTTAATTAATGATGATATAAAGCAGAGAAAACAGCAAATAATTTTGCTTGAAAAGTGACTCGAATGTGATAAAGAAATTATTTAAATAGTTACTTTCATACTGATTGTAAAGTATAGTTATGTTTTACATTTCTCTCTCTTCTTCTTCTCTTTTGTTCCCCCTCTAATGCCTTTCTTTTACTTTTGATTATGGGTGGAATAAAGTGACATTAAAAAAAAAAAAAGAATCTTACCTTTTCTCTCTGGCCTGTTCAGGTGTTTGCTCTGCTGTCCAGGGAATCGGCCCATAAGCTGCTGATCTTGGCTGGCCAGAGCGAGGAGGAAAGTGGAGACCTGCTGTTTCACAGAGGACTCTTCTCGCCACACCAGCTGAAACAAATACTAACAGAGCAGGTACGACGTCTCTCTTATTGCTGTGCCGATAAAGGTTCGGATGTTACTTCAGCTGCTCGTCAGGTGCATAGAATCTTGAACATCTATAAATGCTTCAACTAACAATGATTTCCATCATAGATACATCTGCTGAATATTTTCTTGATCATTTGTTCAGTAATACAGTAAGGCTACACATACAGTACTACAGTAAGTGCTTTGTTTTCAGTTCACAGATAAAGAGAGCTCTGCCTCCCCCTCCAAACTCAGCCTGACTCTCAGCTGTCCCAGCATCGGCCAGTGGAGGAAGAGTCTCTTGGGGAACCAGCCTCTGCAGGGTCCTTTCATGCTGCACATCAATCCCCCAGAGGTGCTGCCTGCCATGGAAGCCCTGGGGGAATTCACCTCCCTCATCTCTGGTACTCTTTCTCCTCCATCTCCCTTCGACCTCCTGCCTCCTCCCACCACCGTGGGTTTTCTTAAGCTGTCCCGCCCCTGCTGCTATGTGTTCCCTGCCGGCCGCGGTGACTGTGCCTTTTTTGCCGTTAACGGGTTCACGTTGCTGGTGGACGGCGGCTCGGACTCTCAGGCCTGTTTCTGGAGGCTGGTCCGCCACCTTGACCGAGTTGATGCCGTTTTGTTGACGCACATTGGGACGGAGAACCTCCCCGGAGTCAACGTCTTCCTGGAGAGGAAGGTGGCCGAGTTGGAGCTGAGCTCTGATATCAAAGGTAAATTTAATCATATTGCCCAAAATCCGACATTTCTGTTCAAACGGCTTCAGCATAAGTCACCCTCTACACTTAGACACTTGGGCTGCGTTCCAAATCACATTTGTGTTGTTCTATGTTGTTTTTACTTTTTAGTGTACTTTTACTTTTAGTATGTATTGCAGCTGCCCTTACACAGTACATACTGTTGAATAGAGTATGCATATGGGACATACTACTTCATCATAACGTTACAAATGAATAGATTACATATATCCCCTGCACAAAGGATTGTGGGTCAGAATAGCCAGAAAAGCATGCTGGTTTGCATACTGCAAAATGTGACCTGATGAAATAGGACATCTTGGTATTTTTGGCGTACTGCATTTGACATACTATGTATTGGGACATACTAAATATTTTTCTGCCATACTAAATAGTATAGTATAGAAAAACTTTGTCAGGGGAAAAAGGTAGGAAACAACAGAGGAGGGATCCCTCTTCTAAGAAACGGGGTGGCAATGTCGCTGTTCTGCCTGCAGGAATATGATATAATGAGGAAATGTTGTTAGGAGATTGAGTTTTCTCTATATTCTTTACCCTTTTCATGTCCATGTTTCCTTTTTATTTCTGTGTCGTAATATTGTTTTATCTGAACAGATGACTCGTCTAAGAGGCTCATCTCCCCAGAGCTTGGGGTTGTGTTCTTTAACGCCCCCAGCAGGTTGCAGGTGGAGGAACAGCCTTGTGAGTGATTCATTAAAACCTACTGAAATTATTTCTAATGTGAGTGATTGTTTTCAAGTTAATTTATCATTCTTCTCATGTCAGGTGTGGACAATGTACTGAAGAGCACACATCAGGCGGCCCTAACCCTACAGTTGTTAAAGAAGTTAGACATCAGACCACAGCCATTGTTTCGCCCACAAGGGGTCCCCATTGAGCCGCTAACCCTGTTCCAGAAGATGGGAGTGGGACAGTTGGATTTATACATCCTCAACCCTGGCAAAAACAGCCAGGAGTACCAGACATTAATGGAAAACTGGCCTGATGCAGTGTCATCAGAATCCAAATCCCAAACTCTCCCTCTCACAGCCCTGGCCTCAGTATCTGCCCTGCTTGTGTGGCACCCAGCGTGTCCCCAGGAGAAGGTGGTCAGGGTGCTGTTCCCTGGTGTTACTCCACAGGCACATCTGCTGCAGGGGCTGGAGAAGCTCAAGGGGCTGGCCTTCCTCCAGAAACCCACAGTGACCACCGGGGATATGGAGAGGCTGGGGGAGGACAGAAAGACCAAGAGGACAGAGAGCCAGGACAGTGGCAGGTCACAAGGGAAGGAGTCAACACAGAAACATGGAAAAGAGTGGGGAGTTAAAGAGGAGGGAAAGGAGGTACTTGTAAGGGAAAAAGGAAAAGTATTAAATGGAGTCGCTACAAGGGATTCTGATAAAACCAGAATCAAAGAGACTGGTGTAAAGCAAAAAGCAGCATCGTCAGAGAAGAATACCTCAAAGAAAGGAGTGAAGGATGGGAAAAAGGAGGAGAAGCCTGTGAAAAAGGAGGAGAAGCCTGGAAAAAAAGAGGAAAATGGTGTTTTGAGGAACGATAAGGGGAAAAAGGATGTTCTCCCATCCAAACCAAAGAATGGAAATAAAACTAAGCTCAAAAAGGAAGCAAAGAATGACTCTAAAACAGGGGTGAAGAAAACAACAAAACCATCAGGAAAGGAGGCAAATAATGTCAAGAAGGAACCGTCATCAAAATCTGATGCTGGGAGTGTGTTAGAAATCCCAGAGCCAGGGGGTCTTGACACAGAGCAGCGGATTCAAAAACCAGAGAGAGAGTCTGAAGAGAACCCCCGCGGCTCTAAAATGTCTACCCCTGAGGATATGACCGCAGATTTTCTCAGGCTCCGGGAGGAAACTGAAAGAGGAGAGGCGCAGGTGGAAACAGCAGATAACGGAAAGCAGAAAAGCAGCAAGTCAGGAAATGAAAAGAGCCTCGGAGGTATGAGCAAAGACAAGAGTAATGAAGGTAATGATACCCTAGGGGAAGAAGCTGCAGGGATAATGGGAGGAAAGAGCGGTGATAATGGAACGGAAGATAAAGCTTGGACTGGAGAAAAAGCTGATGTAGAGCAGCCTGAAAATGCAGCCAAACCAGCAAAGGTTATAGGATTTCCATCTCCCCTGAACAAGGCGCCAAAGAACGATCACACAGCCGAGCTAGACTTAACCCCGACCGAATACACTCTCCTGGACGGGGCTTTGAGAAACAGTCCCCCCTCGCGATCCTCTCCAGAGAACCAGGCCCCTTTCAGCCCTGACGAGCAGACCGTAGAGCCTGCCTCCCCTGGTTCACGCCCCAACAGTGCAGGCCACACTCCTTACTGTCTGTCCCCAGATGATGTGTGGTGTAATAGGGCCACTCTCAGCAGGTTACAGGCCCAGATGTGTAACTTGGAGTCAGCTGATGTCAACCAGCCCAATGGGTCATCCAAGCAGAGTGAGGGGCAGCTCAAAAGCAATCCAGAGAGTCAAACAAACCCCAGAGAGAGGCATCTCCTTTCTTTGGGTACATTTAAAGAGGGATCTTCAGACCCCTCTCCCTCTTTCGCTACCACCACCACCACCACCACCACTACACACTCCATGCCAGCAGAGGTGGGCTCACCTCAGTCCACAGAAGTAGATGAATCTCTGTCCATGTCCTATGAGCAGGGGCCAACCACTGTGAGTCAGCGAGAGGGGGATGACAGTGTTCATAACTCTCACTCCAATGGAGGCCATTTTGCTGGGATGCCTTTACCAATGAAGAAGCCTTCCAGATCTTTAGGGCAGGGTTCAGAGATGGGGCGGCCTCCAGCTCCTAACACACTTGACTTTGAGGCCTCAGCTCATGATGTGGATCTTTGCCTGGTTTCCCCCTGCGAGTTCAAGCATGTCAAACAGGCTGACTCCAGCTCAGGTGCGAGCGAGCCCTCCAGAGGAGCCTTCGCTCTGCATAATCCCAACAACAACAACCTCAGGGACACGTCACCCAGCGAGTCAAACGCCCCCATCTGCACGGAGGACTGCCCGTCCACCACAGCAGATGGAGGTCTGGACTCAGATGAGGATGAGTCCTGTAGTGAGCAGTCTAACTCTCCCCACGATCTACGCTCCAATCAGGCTCTGCCCCAGGACCCTCTTCCAGCCCCTCTCAGGGACAGTCCCCCCCTGCCCCCACATCCTGACACATCCATGCCCGTTCCTCTGTCTGACCCCGACGCTCAAGGGAAGAAAGCAAAAGCCACTGGCATGCGAGGGAAAAAACCTCCAGCGGTGAGTTTGTCTTATAAGCATAGAAGAAAAGGAATGTTTGTTTGTTTGTATGTATATTTTGAGTCACATATTTGCCAAGTTATTATGATTTTAAGGATAACATTCTTTGTTATTATTACGGATGGAGTAAAGTCTAACATTGAACACTGTATACCATTTACCAGGTTATTGAGGTCCCTCAAAGATCAGGGAAAAGTAGGACGGGGAGTCAGAGTGGAGTCCAAAAGGGAAATGTCTCTTCTACTCGTACACCTTCCTCCAGCACCCGCTCGCCACCAGCAAAATCATCACCCAATCCAGGTATGAGGTGTAAAATGTAAAATATATTAAATTCTGTAGATTTCTGTGATACTTTCTAATTTTCCCCTTTTTTGTACTTTGCAGACTTATGCGTGTCCACTGATTTATATTGAAATGGTTACTTCTCTCCTGTGACAGGCTCTAAGTCTATCTCTGTTGGTGAAGTCAGTGTGTATGTGGACCTGGCCTATATTCCCTCTGGAGCCTCCTCTCAAACAGTCACTGTGGACTTCTTCAGATGCGTTCGCTCCTCCTGTTACATCATCAGCGGTGACAGCCCAGAGAAAGAAGAGCTAATGAGGCATACACTGGACGCACTACTGGATGCCAAGATATCCTGGCCTGACACTATGCAGGTACAAAAACACACGCACACACACTTGAAATATACTTTTTAAGCTCCCATGAGCCTTTGAAAGCACAAAAATGGCCAGTGTTGTGCAAGTTTCCATGTGATTGTTAAATGTGAATAACATGATCTTAGTTTTATCTCGGCTTCAAAAGAAGATAAAACGACAATGATTGCTGTCTTTGTTTACCTTGGTTTGAAAAGAAAGATAAAACAATTACTTTGTTAAAATTCGAGCTCCCATTAGCTTTTGATAGCAACCTACTGTTAAGACTAAGAGTCATGGGAGCTGTCGTTGCGAACACTAACAAAGTCATTTTTATTTATTTATCTTGGTTGAAATGACAAGGTGCTCAAATTTTTTCTTAGTTTAGCTGTTGCAAAATATGTGTACTGTTTCATACTCGCCAGAATTTTCATCAGGGAGATACTGATCCAGTTTAAGGTTTCAGTTCAGGTGACAGAAGGCAAGAAAGCAGCGTTGCAACTTTGACAAACTGGCAAGCAGTGAGTGGAAAATTGCTGGTTAAATATCTGCAGGGCTGATGAGGGAAAGTGGGAACAGGTAAGCAGGTGGGTGGGCAAGGTCAGGTGACTGACTTGAGGGAAGGGGGCTATTGCAGGGAGTGGCTGGATGTGGGTGAGTGAGGCCATCTAGTGGACAGAAACTGAAATGCAATGAACAGGTTTGAGGAAGTGGGAATGTGGCTGGAGGCAGGTGCAGAGAGGCACAACGTGGGACAATAGATCCCCCTCTGACAGTGGAAATATGATCATACAGGAAGAATGGTGTACAAAGAAAATATGCAGAATCTGGTTTCAAATAATTCAACATTTTTATTAGGTTAACAATCAAAAAACGAGTTCATAACAATGCGATCATCCTGTTTTAACAACGCAACATCCTTTATCATGATGCTTCCGATGTCTTTGCCACAACTGAATGACGCCACAGCCACCAACGTGATTTACTTACGGGGCTGAGTCCATCCTGCTTCCAGTTGAAATGCAGTAAAACTGGTTACATGGTTCTCTAAATTAGTGGATTAAGTTCTCTTTTGGCAGTGGAAAACATCAAATTCCTCTTTCGGGATCCTGAGATATCCTGTTTGTAAGGAAATTGGCAGGAAACTGGAGCCCAAACTGTGACCTATCCATTATTCTCGACGGATACTGAAAGCATATTTTACAATAGTGCGTGCAAATCCAAATTTAACAACCTAAAGACTGTGTCCAAGGATACGGAAGAACAAAACATATAAGCAACTATGCAAATAATGTTCAACCAGTGTTTTTCTGGTTGTCCACTTGGACCACTTGGCATCCACTGGATGCACTGAATACCTTTTGGTCAAGGTCACTGTGATCTCACACACTCAGGAATGCCTGGAGGGAATTTCTTCATTTGGCACAAAAATCCACTCAAGGATAAACTGAATAGAATTTGGTGGACAAAGGTCAAAGGTATGCGTTGATGTGTGCTTGTAGATTTGTCTGTATAGTTGTTAGTGTGACAGAGATTATGTAATGGTGTTTCATGTAAATTATTGTTTTTAGTGTGTACCTGCCCAGGGACAGCAGGTGGAAATGAGTTTATATTAATGTATGGTCCTTGTTTAATAAAGGCTAATAACATAACAAATAAAAAGGACAAAGTCACTGTGACCTCACAAAACATGTTTCTGGCCATAACTCAAAAAATTATATGCTCATTTTGACAATTTCACACAAATGTCTAATAGGATAAAATGTAGACGCGATGACATTTTGGACAGACATGGATATAAACTGCAATGTGACTGGTTGGCCAAGGCATACAAGCGCGAGGCGGTAATTCTAGTTTCCTATGTATCTCCAGGTGACAGTGATCCCTACCTTCGAGTCGGTGCCGATGCAGGAGTGGTACCAGCAGACCCTGGAAAGACAGAAGGAGCTGAGCATCAGTGTGCTGGGATCCAACAGCACTGTCGCCATGCAGGATGAGACCTTTCCTGCCTGCAAGATAGAGTTTTGAGGCGGACTTGGGAATGTAATGACCGAAATATAAAGGGTGAATATGAGCTGAAGGATGGAAATGTGTGTGTGTGTGTAAGAGAGAAAAAAAAAGAGTAGAAGGAGCGACAGAAAAAGAACGTTAAAAAGCGATTATATTGCCCCTCTCTGCACAAACACAACTGTCCTGGGACTTTCACTCCTGGTTAATTATTTCTTAGTGGGCTACCTTTGCTCCAAAAAGCCCTTATTTCTCTTTATCCAATGAGAACACACATTCCTGTCGGTGAGTATTGCATGATTTTTTTTAAAACCCGTGACCCTGTGTGAAACAGGAGAGAAGCATGACGAGCTGCAAACGTGTGGATCCACATGAAAGCTGATGTTGTAGATTAGTCAATGTAGTTAGCATACATGGGGTTAAAGGCACTTTGTGTTGGCTTGTTTTCTTAATGCATTCAGCACTGGAGTGTGATAGTAGTGTGTGTTACCTTTTTAAGGGCCAATGTTGCTGCTTTTAATGCTACATTTACCAGTCGACGTGAAAGGAATTGAAAGATTGTTCGGCGAATGAAACTACTGCAGATATTCTCAAATGGCAAGAGTGTGTCAACTTTGGTGGTATTGTATTCCTTTAATTTACTAATATTATATTTGTCTGATCAGCACAGGAGATGTCTATATCGTAAAAAGAGTCTTACAATGTAGCTTTGATTAAATCGCAGTCGCAGTGTGTGGTCAGGTGTTTGTTGTGAGCACTGTAAGCAAACATGAGGTGAGCTGTGCTGTGTGTTGTACCTGCTTTTAAAAAGTATTGTGCCACTGTGGCTTCACTGTTCACTTCGAGATCTGTGCCGAGCAAACAGCCGAGATGCGATGTATCTGTTGTTAACTGATAACCTGAGATTATTGAATCTGTACGTGCAAAACTCTGTCACCAGAGATTAGAGTACCAGATTAGATTTAAAAGCATTACAGCAATCATTTCTTTAAGAAAGGAACCGTAATTGCAAACGACTACAAATGCTTAAAATTATACTAATCAGGAGTCAGACAGCTAAGGCTTTTGTAGAAATATGTGTTCACTTGTTATCTTACTAAAAAAAAAACATTAAAAGTGATGACATGTTCGTACAGTTTATTGTGGACAAATATTTTGCAGAGCATAAAATCATGGTTTCGTCACAGTGGGTGGTAATAACAGCTTTCCACATTGTACTTTGTAAATACGAATCAATAAAACATCTGATTCTATTTATACTTGGAACAAAGTAATTCTGATACTGAAATTACTGTAATTAAATTGACTACAGTACACTCTAATACTATATGTTATGGGGTCATCATTTCCTAGAAAGTTTTATGGAATTAAGTATATAATTTGGTAATAGTTATTGATTATTCCAATTAATTCCTAGTATAACACCACACAATTTGACACATGTAAAGAGTACATTGTCCAATAATTAATGAATATTTACTTTACATTTCTATTGAGCAGTAAGGAAAGTCTTCTGGAAACATACAACTAATTTCCTCAACTCTATTTTCCCTGTAATCCGAGCCAAATTATACAGATTTTTCCTAGATTTACCAGAAAATTTATGAGGAAATTACAGATCTGTAAAATAAAGCACACACGTGTAATTTAAAGTACTACAATGTAATCTCTCCAGACCTGTCTGTACACTTTTTCCCCCCCCTTTGTCCCAGTCTGTATGCCCAAGGGTGGATGCCATATTGTAGTGAGATGAAAATGAATCACGATCATGATTATCTCAGTTCACACAAACGTGAATGTGGCACACAGAGTTTCCTAAATACCAAAGCATGAGATCACAAAGACACCATCAGCCATTTCCCCCTCCGTCTGAATGCTGCCTCCACATCCAGAAATAAAATGTAATTTTGAATGTAATTTTGATTCAGTACCTCTAAATTATCTAAAAGACCTTTTGTAATTATATAAATGCACAGTTGAATTTGTATCATGGACTTGTACTACCATTGAGATTTGTTTTTATTTTGTGCAATTTCATTTTACCACACTTTTATGGAAAAGGCTGCCACGTTAAATCATTTATGGGCATCGGAGGGTTGAACTAGATCTGTACTTATGGGTGACAATTATTTGTGCCCCACAGTAGCAAAGTGAATAGTAACTAAGTGTATGTGTCCCGCATGTATAAAATACTGTATGTACTGTATGTCGTTTCATTCATGATATTCATGAAAACAGAGAGCAAAGCATTGTGGGAGAGCGGGGTGGTGCGAACATTGAGAACCTTTCACTTTGTAATTGTCTGTAAGTACATACAGTAACAATGTCAAAATGTGAGGGTTGTGGGGCCGGGACTAATGTATGAATAAAGAATGTGCATCACCATTCAAAAGTGTCTGTTGAGAGTCGTGGGAGTGCGACTTCTTCAGCAATGCTGCCACGTGGACGCTGAATGAATTTATGAGTGTGTTGCAGCTCAAAACAAGTTCAGAAACGTTTTTCTGCTCAGGCTGATTTAGTTTCATTCCAACAAAAGATAATGTTTTATATTATAGATGTGCGATTCCATTTTGCCAAAAGGGCGCAATGAAAACGTTAAGACGAACATGCTGTTTATCACTGTGCTCTGGGATTAATTACTGGAGATAATTAGAATACTCATCATTGTGAGCTGTTTATTTTATTTCTTTTAAATATTATAAACCACTAGAAAACCAAACAGCTGAGATAACTGCAGTCAGAAAGACAGAACATGTAATAGTAACAGATATTCTTTAGGGTACCATATGGTCTCTTTGGCACTTTTATGTGAAATGTGTAAAATAAAGAAAAACTGATGACGATGCACCGTACGCTTGAAGATGAACAAAGGTACTGCTCATTTCCTTTGTTCCCAGCTGCTCTCTATCTCATGACTGTAAAGGTCAGAGCAAAAATGCAGCGTTTCACAGCCAACTTGTAATTAGTCCAAGGGTGTCGCTGGGGCTGTGAAAGACTTCCTTTGGGTAAATAGACTTTCTGTCCGAGCGAACAAGAGCCACAACTTACTTATGAAAAATAAGGTTTTTTTCACATCCAAGCTTTTTTCATGAAAATATTTCATGAAATATTTTTTCACATCCAAGCTTTTTTCAAGAAAATATATATTTTTTTGACATCCAAGCTTTTTTGAAGAAATTATATATTTTTTTGACATCCAAGCTTTTTTCAGGAAAATTGCGTTTTTTTTTCACATCCAAGCTTTTTTCATGAAAATTACGTTTTTTTGGGGGGTTTTTTATGTTATGGAGTTCTCGACTGCAACATGGGTAAGTACAAAATCTGCTCAGAAGAACAGAGAAGTTTGTGGTGCGTGATGACAGCTGAGCTATACCCATTTCTTTTGGCAAACTGATGTTTCCAAGTTCAAGAATGAACTTTCACCCTCATATTGACAATTTATATTAAATATGAGATCAATATAAACAATTTCAAACTAGCCACACAGATGTTATGGTGAGAGAAACACAACATATGAGGTAAAACATTTAGAATGAGCGAAGTTGCTAAATGACTCTACTAATAAAACCACTGCTGCCAGCAGGCGGGTGCTCTGCCACAAAAGACCCGCCGCCTGTAGTTAAGATGACGTGTACCTCAAATCTTCAGGAATAAGGCACTCTGACATAAAATTAAGCTTTACTTTAGTATTTGTCTATGTAAGTTTATTAAGTTTTTGCAAGGTAAATAGATTATGGTACATTCCAAGCTACCCTTAATGATTTGTTTAGCAAACATCGTCACGTGCTTACTGTAACTGTCTCTTGTGCTTAATGGTATAGTCATTTTCTCCAGAGGTAATCAAAAAACAGAAACACTTTATTGTAGACCGCACACTAGTCCATGTGCATTTTGTTCTTTGATGCCACAGCACATAGATGAATGACCAGAAAACTCTTAGCTTTCAAAAATGATGCATTACTGCCATCTGCTGAGCGTTTAACATCAATGCATCTTGTGATTACTGCCAGTTTCTTTCAGAATTTGGACCTTATCAATCTACAATGTCTGCTGTCTGTATGCTCCCCACACTGAGAAACTAAGTGACATACATAACATTGGTTGTTACAACATGGGGTACACAGAAATATTCACTAAAGGGTAATAAGGATGTCATAATTCCAGAAATGTAGTAGTCGATACAAAAAGGGAAATTCCACGTTACTAAATACCCAATTCGACAACATAAAAGAAAAGAAAGTAAAACAAAACAACACTTACAGCGAGTGTTAGAATATTAAACAACATAACAACATAATTCCCTCTCTAATATCTATTTTATGTTGCTGTGACAATATCTCCTCCAAAAAACTGTATTTATTTAAATTTCTCGCTCAAATCTATATTTTACAAGATTACATTTGAACACATCATGATAAGAGGGCTGCTTCCTGAGCCTGGTGCGTACACTTCCACGCCTACCTCATTTTCTTGGTCGGATCTCTGATTGAAGGATAACTGCTGGCTTGATGTTGCAGAGGATAGGAGACCGCAGTTGTAGGAGATATTCCAAACTGTTGGTCAGCAGCCTCTGGTTGTAGGGCTGAGCTGTTAGGGGCGATCCATAAGATTATGAATGCTATCCAGAAGACTTTGTATAAGTCTAGAATTAGGAACATTCAGAACAAAGGACCCTATTGCAAACTCACAAAAACTATACAAAACATGGCAAGATGAGACGACATATATCATCAAGGTATGGAGTAATGTTTAAATGCATGACCACCTAAGCTGTCTGCATGCACATTCTCAGAGGAGAAGAGAGACAGCTTCCGCAACCCGAGCCCTAAAACCTAATCCCCAGCTAGCAGATCGCGTTTGCCTCTGACCCTCCATGATCGCCACATTTTGGAGGTTGCAAAGAAATTTACTCTCCTAAAGCTCTGTCCAGATCACCATCGGAGCCCAAACAGTTACTGAGTAGTTGTTGCACACTGTCCAATTCAAAGCCTCTCGGTTACACCCCATCAGGCATCCCCTAATGGAGCGACGGGACACGTCACACCCCAGGTCGTCTACGAGAGTCCTGAAATCTTGGGCCGATGTAGATTGCTGACAAATTTTTGAAGCACTTTCTCAAACATGACCTTGCAGGACTCCAGGCCCGCCAGGGATAGTGGACTGAATCAGTGGACCTGCATGTGGGGGACAACGCCATGATCGTTGACAACCAGTTGCCCTCTGCTCTCTGGCCTATAGGAGAGGTCACTCAAGTCTTCCCTGGAGCCGATAACCACATCCGGTCAGCCAAGGTGTTGGTGAAGGACAGGACATACATCCTTTAGCCTTCCCAAAGAGGAATGATTGTCGGTATGGCCTTTTCAGGTGTTCAAATTCATTCTGCGAGTTTGGGGGCAGCTGATAAAAAGGCCGTCTGTTGCTTTAAGACTGTGGGGACTGAGTTGCCAATTACTGGCCAGCAGAGGATGCTCCTCCTGAATCCTGCCTGGCAACACAGAAAAACAATTCCTGCTCACCAACGGCATGGAGAGTAGCAAGTTCTCAAAGAACTTTTAGTTAAATGATATAATACAACATTTTAACGTTCATTAGTTTGAACTCGAGCATGATTCATTTGTCCATGAAACCAATAAATTGTGTTCTGGTTTGTCATGGCATTATCTCGTTCCTGTTCGGATCGAGAAGCATTATTTGAGACTGTAGAAATAGTGATTATGTACATATATAATATGGTTAAACAGTCTCTGTAAAAGAAAACCAGGAGATCTAACCGGCCACTCCACAGTGATCTGAACTATCCAATCATCATGCACATTCTGTAATTATACAGTTTGTCCCATTAAATTACATTTCATGTCTCTTCTGTAGATCTCCAACTACAACATCAAGGCAGGGAAAAGCGGTGGAGCTGTTGCCCTGATCCTGTGCGACACAATGGGGTTGTGGGAAAACGCTGATGCTAGTTTGGACATTGAGGACAACATATACAAGAGTCACATAAAGGATCACTACCAGGCCTCTTATATAACTACCTGTTTAATTACTCGCATCTTCATGTAACTGATTTAGTCAGAATGTAGGATGCTGTATTGAGTTATTAATAACAAAATAATCTGCCTCTGCTTTGTTTGTTCCTCAGTGTAGTGCCTACACTCCTCTCCAGGAGGATGGGAGTCTGAATGATGTGATTCACTGTGTGGTTGATGTGATTGACACAGACACAAGGTCTCTTTCCGCACCTAAAAAAAGTTTGCTGTTAACCGGAAAACACCAACCAGCCAGGTTAGCAGTATAATGCCGCTATTTTCAGAATGATTCCACCATTTCCCAGTGTATATCTTGATAGTTTATATATATATATGTATATATATGTGTGTGTGTGTGTGTGTGTGTTTATATACCTATATTACTATTACAGACATTTCTAACTTACAACACTAACTGACAGCAGTACAGATTGTTTTTCTTTGTGTACACTAATAATTTTTCCTTCTCTCATGCGGAATTATATTTATCTTGCTGCCGTAATGAGCGTATTTCCTCTTAGGGGTCAGTAAATGTTCCCTTTATTTTCTCCTCTTCCTCAATCCTGTATTTTGTACTCTATTTTCTTCTGATCTTGTAAAGGAAATCCTTATATTCTGCTGATGACTAAAGTAGCCGAGGCCTGTCCGCTGGTGGCAGAAGACTTAAAGAATGTTTATCGCAGTGGTTTACGTCCAGAGGAAGGTCACTTTTTTTGCTGCCAGTGAAGAACTACAGCGAGGTTGCTGGAGACGGACCAAGATTATAACATACTGCTGTTGACTACTGTGGAGAAAATGCTGAACTAAGCAGCTTCTTTGAGAACAAGGTTATTTAGCACCAAGAGGGGTTTGATCAGCTGACGCTCTACAGATCCAGTGATTATAGAAACTCAGTTTTAACAGAACGTACTGAACATCACGTTGTTTGAAAGTCAGAACATCAGCATTTCTAAAACCTTATTAATTCAAGGTAATGGGTCATTTGATCAATCATGTTTTATTAAATGCATTGTTGTTTAAATGTTTAAAAGTAGTTTAAAGTAGCTGTTTTAATTGGCCAGTAGTATAACAACAGCTAAAGACAAAGGAATTGTGCTAGTTTCACTTAAAGGGTCAGTACACCCCAATAATGTCCTGGTGACTCATGATGAATCCATAACCTGTGTGGACACTGTTTACATTTCTTTTTCATCTTCAGCAGAGTAACCAGGCAACCACATGTTGCTGCTGAGCTTTACACATTTTATTTTAGATGCTGTGAGGCATCACCAGATGACATTAAGATCATGTGATATAATCAAAAGCTCCAGTAGTGATAACGAATAGACTTTGAGGTGATATTATTTTTGTCAAATGCCCTTTCCAAGGTCAAGAACAAACTTTGACTTTTAAGCCAAGAAAAATCCGACATCTACAACTCCATGACAGCTGGGCTAATTGCATCTGCTGACAAACATCATGTGATTCGTTCAAAAGCCCCAAAAACTTTGAGTGTAAGATTAGCAAACTGAATATGCTCATTCTTTTAGGTGTAATTTAGGTGAGCTGAGTCTTAAAACCGCTTTCTTCTTTTTTTTTTAACTGATAAAAATGCATGTGCCATTATATCGTGTATTACACACTATTGTCATTGTTTCGCTTGTGCTGTTGTCATTATACAATCACAAAACGGAAATAAATGGGTAAAGGTCTTTGTTTGCACAAACGTCTTATTTGAACATGTGTGACTTCAAACTCCTGTGACTTTCAATTTAAAAAAATGGAAGGTTTTCTCTCCCTCAGTCGATCGCCAGATGTTAATCATAAGTAAATCTTGCAAAGGAAACTTGAGATGTTATAAAAAGATGAGGAGTTCATGTTGCACAACGGCATCTGCATAGTGGTGTAATGTAAATAAGTATATTTACTCAAGTACTCTTCTTAAGTACAATTTTGAGGTAGTTGTACTTTACTTGAGTATTTACATTTCCTACTACTTTATGCTTCTACTCCACTTCAATTTGGAGGCATTTTTTTTACTTTTTACTCCAATACATTTATTTGCTAACTTTAGTTACTTTGCAGATTATTAATACAACATATAATAAACTCGTACATTCTGATATATTATTATAGATTAAACTAGCCAGCAGTGTGTAAAGTAATTAAAATGAGCTCCACCTTTACCAGCGACAACATTCAAGTGATAAACACATTAATTAAATAATAATTATAATCCAGTATTTTATTTTATTTTATTGTGAAATGGGCCATTCTGCTAAATGAGGACTTTGGTACTTTAAGTATATTTTGATGCTACTACTATTACTTAGGTAACATTTTGAATGCAGGACTTTTACTAGTCACAGAGTACTTTTACATTTTGGTTTTAAATAGTTGATTTTCTATCGAGGAATTTCCTTGGAATCCTTATGGATTTAGCATGTACACAGTATGCATAAGCATATGCATACATATAAGCATATGATTTTATTATGTACGGTAACACCAATTCAGAATGACCAAGCAAATTTACTTTCATATTGTGTAAAAGCATCGCTCACAAACCACCAGTCCACATGACAAAGAGAGACGTCGAACTTCTTTAGAAGCCAATTGCAAAACTCGGGTAGTTTCGGTGCCGCCTTCATTTCAGTCCCGGTATAAAGAGTGTGACGCAACGTTGCCAACAACAAACGCTGCAAACGCGCCTGCAGATACACTGAGAGAATATTCAAACCACCGCACTGCTGTCACGCTTTTCTCACGGGGTTTCATTTTTGACTTGCAAACATGATCCCAGAGGAAAGCTTTGGATCCATCGAGAACAGGTAATATTTGTTGCTCGGTTTTCTGCTGTGGTTGTACTGTATGTGCTGGTCTGAGCCATGTGGATGACAATCGTGTCCTGGACAGACATGCTTCTCCTCCGTTGACCCTTGCATTGACTGCGCTGCTGAGCTTGACTAGGCTTGCAATTAAGACTTTATCTGGCTGCAGTGCATATATTTCCAGCACTAAATAGGCCTACTTTATATAGGCTGTGTTTAACTCCGTAAAGTTTGAAAGCATATAAGCATAATACAACTTTAAAAGTCATAAGAATCATAAAAAGTTATATACCCTCATTGATATTTGAAGAAGTAAGGCTATGTGGGGACCATACTAACATATATTTATATAAGGCTTAATATCAAAGTCCCTCTTTATTTAATCATGACCATCCACTTGCAATATAATATCTGTTGAAACTGATAGGACTGGAGGATATATTTTTAACTTTGGATAGCTTTTTAACTGGCTTCTCTTTGACTTCGTTCATTCGGAAAATGTATTTTAACAGCATCTAATGAAATGGATAAATACAATATTGGGCCAATTTTTTTACATTTTTTTTTAAAGAACTGCAGCAGGTATATGACATGAGCAGTGTGGTGGTGTTTTTTGTTGTTGTTGCAGAATACAATAGGTTAATTGTTCTGTGTTCCCCTCTCAGGATGCAGTCTGTAGGTCTGGCTCTGGAGGAGTTGCTGGTGACGGCTCAGAAACAAGACTGCCTGACCGTTGGCATTTATGAATCCGCTAAACTTCTTAATGCGTGAGTTGAAACTATTAAGTTTGGCCAATGCCTGCAATGTGTTAAAACGCACAACAACATTGTTCTCTTGTATTTCAGAAAATAACTTCCGTCCCAGACATGTGAGTGCAAGTGGCTGCCATAAACTCATAATTTTCTCTTTTTCTCCTTCCTTCCCAGAGACCCAGACAGTGTGGTGCTGTGCGTTCTGGCAGACGATGGAGACGATACAGACGATGTGGCGCTGCAGATCCACTTTACCCTGCTACAGTCCTTCTGCTGCGACAGTGGCATTACCATCCTGCGAGTCTCAGGAGTTCAGCGGCTCCAGCAGCTGCTGGCTGCTGTGGATGTCAACAGAAACCAGGAAGAGCACAGAGACCTCCACTGCATGCTGGTTACGGTATGTTGACTCAGCACAACGGCCCTCTCTTATGTAACTGAAAGGCCAAAGTTGAAATGTATTAATACAGACTATTTTCAGCCAGTGCTGTAACTGAAATGTTGCTTCATATTCTTTGCATGATTTGAGTAAACTTTTGTTGCACTTTCTGGATATTTTTCAACGTGTCCTTGTGATTTTAGTTTTTAGCTTTCTGCAGATCAGATTCACCTTAAGGCCTGAACATTAATTTGATGTTGCCTTTTTTGTCTTCCGGTGCAGAACCCCCAGGCTGACCATTACAGGCTACATGAGGTGGGGATCTACTGCCAGGAGAGTCGACGTCTTGACCAGTGGGTGCCTGAACTGGTCCTGCAGGAACGCTGAAGGGGTCTCGCTTCCGCATACACCAACAAACACTGGAGCTTTCTGGGTTCCGATACTGATGGACTGAAGGATCAGCTGTTGCTCATGCAGGGATGGCCTGGGGTAGACTAGGACGAGCTATCCTGAATGACGACAAGCAGGAGCCAAGGACTCCCTTTCAGTGACTAGTGAAACAGTCAGAGTGGAGATCGGTTTGCAAAATGTGCTTCGTGCAGAAGATGCAGACAGAAAAGCAGATTCACATCCATGCCACATTGTTTTTTACATTGTCAGTAAAACTAAATCTAAGCTACTATTATGTGCTTCTGTGGGGCTATTTATGATGTGCATGGGGTGCGACAATCAATAACAGGAGTAGTAACATCGAAAGAAACATGTCCACACCCCGACTTGTACCTAGAAGACCTGCGTGTTTCCAAGGACAGGACAGGAATGCTGTTATGAAACTATGCCCAACATTCCTGTGTAGTTTGACATGGAAGAGTCCTTGGAGAGAAGGCGTGTGCGGTATGCATATACTGTACAATACTTGTGTCTTTCTTTAGAAAAGAATGGGTGGGCAGCGTGTGCGTTTCTTGAAATGAGCAGCTGAACCTGCGGAGGAATTGTCTCCATGGAAACTAAAATGGAAATGATGTTCCAGTTAAAGTCACACAGGAGTTACTGGCATTTCAGGACCAGAAAAAAGGGGGGATGACATGATGTGTTTTATCAGAGGAGGACACAAAATCGTAAACTGTCTGCTCTGATGGGAAAAAAAAGTCTGCTGTAAATTCTCATTGTGCTGCAAAAGAAACCACAGTCAATATCTTAGTGCCTTTCAAGGAGTGCTACTTTAAAAAAAAAAAGTTTTTTATCAAATGCTGTTAAAATAATATGAACAGTGCTGCATCAGTAATTTATTGATTGCATCTGCTGTGTGTGTAGCTATTTATTGTCGAATGCTCTGTTATCTAAGTCAATAAATTATTATATTCATAATTGTTTTATTGTTTATTAATTGTTTTCTTCTTTATCACAAACATCATGCTTGAATTTCAAAACAAAAGCCATGTTTGCGTCATGGAACTGGAACTATAGCTGAGTTACGCAATATCAGTTTATATTTTGGGTTGGGGTAATGGAAAAAACATGCGCACTTGGGGCAAAGTCCTTGTCGTGACAGGGCCTCACAAATTGGTTGTCATGTTTCCTTGTTGTAGTAAACATAAGCCAGTCATAGAGAGAAACTAGGGTGGAGACAGAAACTCTTTGTGTTGGAACAAACCGGCGAAACAAGCTGACGTAGACCCACTGTCCTTACAAGTCAAGATCGGGGGGGGAACAGCTGCAGAAAAAATAAATGCAAGTTGCCTTCTCAAACTTATCATTTGTCTTCTCCATAATCCTTTGCATTTTTATGGAGTACATGTTTTACACCACTCCGAAGCTAAACCTGCAAATGTTCCAGAAGATTTGGTCTTGGTGTAACTCCACCCGTGCCACGGTATCTCAACATAAACAGGTAGCAAGACGTTCCTGCAACACAGTACATGTCGTTCTTCCTGCCCTCCTTTCACTCTGTTTTGCTTCCCTCTCCACCCTCCGCTCTCACATTTCTGCACACAGCTCTGGAGGCAGAATAGAAGAGAGGGAACATTCAGGCACATGGACCTCCCATTTGTTTACTATCAGCTGGACAGGGGTGTGACTAGTGTGGGGACTGACTTCTGATTGGCTGTGGTTCATCCACCTTAAATCTGATTGGCTTGGACTTGTGTTGGGGGGGCTATGGTTTGAAACGTGGAGGAGACTTATGACTGTTGAAGCAATGCTTCAAAGGGCAAATCCTGAGACAGAGGACTTGTAACAATAACATTCCTGTCAAATGACCCAAATGGGAGGCTTTACGTGGCAGTGCTCTCTGTTTACTCTGTTCTTTGTTTTGTCTCTTGGGTGCAACATCTTTTCATCTTTGCAATGCACTGCACACTATGTACTCATTGCGGCAGAGAGCATGTCCATGTGCATTGTGTATCTTTACAACCAGTGTAAGAAAAAAGCCACACCCTCCTACTCAGAGAACACAAAAAGAAACCAAAATGGAAATTAGCTTATGACATCAACTGGCAACTTTTAGCAACTTTTGGAGCTAATGCTAGCTACTTTCATTGGAATTCAAGAGTTGCAACACTGCACAGGACACACTGCATTTTGTTCAGCTTTGTGCCATAAATCGAGCCTTCATTTTTGTACCTGATCGTACGATCGTACCCGGTTGCAGACAGAAATGTAAAGTTAAAGAAAGACTTATAGGGAACCAATCTAAACGCCGATGGTGTCATTATTCTATAGCCATTACATTGCGCAATCAAAACTCTGTGTTATTTTATTTCCATCCTCATCAATGTTAACATGAAGGTGCAACAATTAGCAACAATTGCTTATTAGCACAAACAACCAAGGCTGATGGGAATGTCATTGGTTTTTGCAGGTGTTTGGTCACAAACCAAAGTATTGGACAAATTCAATTTTTGACGAGGTGATGGCGTAGAGGAAAAGTTAAGGGATCCTCAAAGTTGTCACAATACATCCTAAAGGGGGACATACATATGTGTACAGAATGTTATCTCCGTCAACTTGCATTTGTGGTCTAAGTGAATTGTCTCATTGTCTTAGACGGCAAATGTCAACAGATGATCTCAGATTCACCCTGAACCATGAATGTTTGTATTTCATAGCATTAACATCCAATAGTTGTTTAAATATTTCAGTCTGGACCAAAGTGGATCAACGAAAGACTGACCCTCAGTCCCTCCATAGAGCAGTGCCCCCAGCATGGCTAAAAATACAAACTACACAAGAGCATGTGTTATTATATCATATTTTTATTAATGTTAATCTACTTTTCAATATCATCTTTTTAACAGCAATATCCACAAAATATTAACAGTGTGCAAGAAAACATGAGTTATGGCACATCAGAGAACAGTTACAAAAAATAGATATATTTTCTTCATAATCAATCAAGGCAAAAAGATACATATACTGTATGCATACACAGGAGATCAGAACACAAAAGACGAGTCTCGGGAAAGGCTCAGAGCCGATTCAGCGATGTTTGATTTCAAAGTCCACCAGTGAGGAGCCTCAACTCTCCCCACCTGGCTCGCTTTGTGTCACAACACCAGTGGATTTCCATCTCGAGCCACATGTTCTACTTTAACACTGTTCATTCTGTTGATCTGATAACCCCAAGACCAGCATTAACACAATATACGCCACTATAAGGCAAACTAACAACCAACCAATCAGACAAACTGTCAGCCAAACCAGCAATTTAGGCCGGCTGTCTCTGATTTTAAGCCCAACCAGCTATGGAATGATTGAAAAAACAATAATGATAAAAAATAGCATCTGTCAGACATCTCCAGGACAACATCAGTGTGTGTATGCGTGTGTGCTAATATGTGTGCATGCTTCTTTTGTAATATGAATTCCTTTCCGTAACATTAACAACAAAGCAGTTACGTAATTGTAAAATTTTACAATAGTTCATATTCTGGGGAAAGTAAACCCAGATCAGTAATTCTGACTTACTTCCTTATCTGTCACTTAGGTTTGCACTGGAGAGAGGTTTCTGTTTGTATAGTTATTATATTTCTTCAGCTGGTTGTTTTAGTATTTTTCTGATGAAAGATCACCATTCAAATCAGGTCGAACCATTTCTTCAATTATCTCTTGAGATTAGATAAAGGGATTTATTCAATTTAAAGGAATAGTTCAACATTTTCGGGAAATCCTCTTAATGGATTAATTGCTGAGAGTTTTATGAGAAGATCGATACCGCTTTCATGTTTGCAAAAAAGTGAAGCTACAGCCAGTAGGTAATTAGCTTAGCTTAGCATAAAAGACGAGAAACGTGGAGCCTCTGTTGGTTGTCGAGCAACTTCACGACGACGACAACACCAGAAGGAGATACAGCCTGTTCATTGGTTAGCTTTAGAGGTAACAACCATGGATGTAAAAAGATAACCGGATACAGCGTTGGAAGCGGGTTCATTCCTCTGAAAGTGGCTCAGTGTCGCATGAAGCTTAAAAAAGTTTGAGTTCGGAGTAGAAAATGACCTGGACCTTCCGCCCCATGGGGCCCATAGAGCACGAGTACCATTGTCTGCTAACATGACTAGAGGAAGGAAAATAACTCTACTATAACAACTTTTTAGGACCAAATTATTTAAATAAGGGCTATTTAAGTGTTCGCACTTGGAAGTTGATTTACTTTTCTTTATTTTTTTAAACACATGATTAACTGCTGCTTTACAGACCTCTCTTTCCCAAGTTATGTCTTTGGGAAAAAGTTTATTAGTGTCCAATGGCATCATGTGATGGACCAGGAAGTTGTAATTCCGCGGTTTGGCCACTATGCCAAACTGGCTTCAAAGCCTGGCGCTCTTCCTCGGGGCTTGCTAACAACCTTTGGACAGAGCGAGGCTTTAGCTTCACAATATTCCCAAAATGTCAAACTATTGCTTTAGGTCTCTAAGGCTTCAATGAGTGGTGAAAACAAACTGCATCTAATATAATGTAGCTGAATCAGGCACGGATAGAGCTAAACAGAAAAAGAAATTCTTTGTCAGCTTTGTGGGTTGTTTGGGATTATTATTGGTCGTCACATCAAAAATATCTTTTCACGCTTTTAGCTTCTGACCTAACCCTTATTTTCTCTTCTCCAGAATGAGCACGCTAGTATCTGACAGATAAAAAAGAGTGAGAGGAGGCAACACATGCTGTTCTGATTTAGACAGCTTCACATGACCTCTCCTCGGGTCAGACTCACCCTGACCTAGAATTGTAGGGCCGCACGACTGTAACATTACTATGTGTGACTCAGCACAGCTCTGGAGCACTGGGTGTTCTTACACACTCTGTGTCTCTCTTAAAAATGAACACGAACATGCGTACAACTCTATTTTCTCTCTTATCCGCCTAATACTCTGCCAAATCATCCTTTTCCGCCACCAAAAACTAGCACCCCCACACACACACACACACACACACACACACACACACACACCCTAAGCCCTCTCTGTGGCCTTTCTCCAGCTCCTGCTCTCTGTGTTTGGAACAAAGGCGAATGAGAGCTGAAGCAGGGCTTTGTACCATGAACCATCGTCTACAGTGAACAAGCAGGGATGCTAATTAGCAATTTAGCCTTGAGTTGAATTGTTTTGTTTTTTTAAAGAAATAGTTTTCACATTTTAGGGAATACGCTTATTTGCTTTATGGCTGAGAGTTAGATGAGGAGATGGATATCACTTGTAGGAAAAACAATAAACTAAAGGAAGCTAAAGCCAGCGGCCTGTTAGCTTAGGTTAGCATAAAGACTGGAAACGAGGAAATAAAAAAGCCTGGCTCCGTTTAAATGTAATAAAAATCCACCAGCCAGCACCTCTAAAGTTCAACCCTGCGCAAAAAAAACACATTTTTGGCTAGCTGTTTCACCTCATTCCCAGTCATTATGCTAAACTAAGCTAAGCGGCCGCTGGCTGTAGCTTCATGTGTACCATACAAAAATGAGAATGGTATCAATCTTCTTATTCAACTCTCTGCAAGTAGGCTATGAGCACATTTTGGTGCCCACCGCGGACTGTCTGATTTTCAAACTGCGTGCAGACAAAAAAGACGGCTCACCTTTCACACCACTCCCAAAAAAACTCAGCAGGTGGCTCATATTGACCTAATGATTAGAGAACAGAAAAGCAATGGGTTCAGCTCCCCTGAGACTCCATCAGCAGCCGTAAGTCCTGTGACTCCACCCTGCTCAGTCACTGTACATTATTCCTGACAAAAGCCTCGGCTAAATGCTCAAATGTAAATATGATGGCACAAAGCGCCATTCTTTCACCAGTCAACCATCAAAAGCAGCTCTCAATGCCCAGCTTTGCTGCTCCTTTAACCTTTGACGTCTGACAATCAAACTTAAAAAAACAACAGCAAGAGAGAGAGAGAGTGTGTGTTATGTGCACGTGTGTGTTGTCCTAGTTGCCTGTCGCCGACCATAACCAACACTTGAGAAAAAACGTGGCTGCTGTGGTGTTAAAGGATAGATCAGGAGGTTGGTTTTTGCCACTGGAATGAGGTCCGATGTTGATTCTTCCTCTAACAGGATACGAAGCTAAACCTAACAGGCTTTTGTTTCTATCAGGTGTTTGTATTTGTATCTGTGGTAAAACCATCCTCCACTATCACAAGCCTCTAAAACCTGAATAAGAAAAAAAAAAGGAAAAGAAATGAAGACAGACATGATTTTGACTGACAGAACAGAATAAAGTAGTACTAAAAAAAAAATCCAACACCCACAGAAGACGGTTCTGTGTTTAGATTTTGTATCTTACAAACACTGTACAGGGTAATACTCAACTCACCAGGTTCCATGGACTCCATAGAAAGAAGAAACTCAAAAATAAACCCAAAACAACTACTCTTCAACTTATCACTTCTGCACATGTCTGAAAGAAAGTTTATACACTTAGTTTGTTTCTCTTGACTTCATTTTTTTTCACTTTATCTTCAGCTTTTACAATCAAGTTTGGTTTGTCAGAGAGAGGAGCATTGTGGAGGAGAGGAGGACAGAGGAAACCGAGAGGGCTCTTACTGATGGCTCTTACCGAGTCCACGACCAGTTTGAGCTCAAACTTTCAGACTGGAAACTTTCAAGACTGGTAAAGCCAGGTCATATTATATATTATACATATATATATATATATATATATATATATATATGATCTGATTTGTAGCCAGAATTATTGTGCATAAAAACAATGTGTTACCCCTCCCTCTACTGTAGAGACAAACAAAACAAACACCTCCGTATTTGCACTATTTAATGCAATACATCTCTTCTTTTCCTTCCCTTAACATTATATAAACTGCCAATTGAAATAGTCAAACATAAGTGGAGAAGGCAGGTAAGGGAAAGCTTAATTTGAACTTTTCACGACAGCTTCACTTTGACTTTTTAAGTTTGGGTTTTCTCCTCCAGCCTTGCAGTCCTTGCAGACTGATTCTCCTGGTGTGGTCAGTCTGCGACCTCGCCCTCTCTCGGGTTAAAGCACAGGGAGGCTTGATGTACAGTAGAAACTTTTGTTATCTGTTTAGGTAATACCTCTGGCTTACAACCAGATCTCCTGTCGTTTCATTAATACTAGCATTTAACGTCAGACAGGAAGAGAAACTTGATCAGCCAGGGGCAACACCTATGTCAAAGCAAAACAATCATTTAAAAAAAGTACAGTGTTATCTTATCTGTTAAGTAATGCTTCAACAAAATATCAAAACGTACATGTAGTTCACAAACAAGTATTTCTTAAGAAAAATGCAGTAAACGTCCAGGGTTAATAGCTTGAGTACTGTGTAGAGCAGTTTACTATGTTCCCCTCATAGGTGCAGATCTGAGGTCACCTTAGAATTTGATTTCAACCATCAGCAGCCATAATGAACTGCAGTGGAATCGGTGACAGCCTATCAGCATCTATAGTGACGCCTTTCTGTACAGGTTGGCACAGCTGGAGGTTTGGCCAAAGGCTGCAGGCGGCCGCAGAGAGGCCACAAGCAGAGGTCTGTTGAAACAGGTTTGGGTGGGAACATGCTAGCTTGATAAAGGCAAAGGCTTCAGCCACTTGCTCCAAAATGACCTGCCATGAGTTAGCACAGGCCTTTTTAACTCCCACGAAAAAAGCTTTTATTGAGCTTTTAATGTGACACCAGGTCGTGTTTGGCACGGTCGGCAGGAGCGCCTACCGTCCATTTCTGTTGCCCACATGAATCCTCCCACTCCTCGCCTATGGCACTGCTGTCCATCCTTTACACAACTCCTCATTTCATGACAAAAGAAGGAACAAATCCTGGTTTCCGACTAATTATTAATGTCCAAATCCCTTTCAAAGTTACGCTGACACATGTAGTTAATTTACCAGCATATATGAATATTACCAAAAGCACCTTGGATCATACTCAGTGATATACTGATCTCAGCCACCAAGAGAACGAGATACCTGCCCCCTAGCTGTGGCTCCGGGGTATGGCGCTTTTCCAGAGTGGCTATTTTGGGAGTGTGTGTTTCTATGAGTGTGTGTGTTTGGTCTTAAAATGTGTGTTCGCATGAGTGTGGGGATCAATTTAAGTGCTGAATGTGTGCATTTATATGTGTCTGTATGTGCATAAGTGTATATAAGTGTGTGCGTGTGTGCGTGTGTGTGTCTGTGTCTGTGTGTGTGTGTGTGTGTGTGTAATGGCAGAAGGCGGCTATAGGATGATGCAGGGCTTCTTGTCCTTGAAAGGGTTTTCAGAGGTGGGAACCCCGACCAGCAGAGGGTCGCTACGAGCGTGCTGCTCACAGTAACTCATCAGGTCTGCTGCTGCTTTAGACACCTGCAGGAGAGAGGGAGAGGTGAGGGTAGACGAGAGGGGGGGGGGGGAAGACGACGGTGGGGAATTTAAATGGTTGGAGAGAAATTGGACAAGTAGGGAAAAGGAGGAAAAAATAAGAAGGAGAAGAAAGAGAAAGGAGAGAACGGTCAAATGTGCATGAATAATCACACTCACACACACACACACACACACACACAACAAACATGGAAGCGAACTATCTTCCTACCTTAATGCGTTCGATCCCTGCCTCGATCCTCAGCTGTTCCACCAGTTTCCTGGCCTGCGCGATATTATTAGTGGTAGACATACTGATCCATCAGAATACACCAACACAGGAGAAAACTTAATGACAGAGAGAGAGAGAGAGAGAAAAAAATGTTTTGCTCTGCAGAAAATGACGAATGATTTAATCAAATATGCTGGCACGCCTCAGGTCTACGTGACCCCCGGCAGCTAAAGACTGACTTTGGAACATAGTTTTGCATGTGCGGACTGACATGCTTTTGAAATGTTTTTATTTGTGTCTTATGTGCAACCAGGACACGATGACCTACAGGTGAAAGGAGTTCCGGCTTGGAGGTGTACATTTAAAGCAAAGCAAATATATTGTGTGTATATACTGTACATATAGGTTTTATAACACAAAAAAAAGGTACATTTGTTGCAGTCGGTCAAGCTGCTGATTGTTGATAGTGATGGTGTAACTACACACATTTACCCTTGTACTGTACATACAGTATTTTACTTTTTGACACTTTTTTCTTTTACTTTGCAGACGGAAATATTGTACGTTTTACTCAACTTAATTTATCTGACAGCTACTAGTTTCTTTGCAGATTCAGATATAGTTCATACATTACTTTAAATAAGCTTGACCAACTACTGTGACACACTACAATTCTGCTTACACATTAATGCATCAGAGTTAATAATCCAATCTTATAGTATATAATGATATACTCTCACAGGGGACATTTTCTGCTTTCTACTTTCTTTCTACTTTAAGTACATTTTGTTGATGACCCTTCTGTAGTTTTACTGAAGTACGTTGTTTTCATGCTGGACTTTTATTTGTAATGGAATATTTTTACACTGTGGTGTTGATACTTTTATATTACATTAGCTTCTGGCTTCAATCGCATACTACTGTATATGAACATTGCTTTTATAGTCATTAATAGTTTCATTTAGGGGACCGCATTGCCTCAGTTGTTGTAGTTATAGCACCACTGTGAGGTGACTACATGGTGGTGCAACATTATTCATGAGTGCTCAAAATACAGTTTACGCAGATGATTTGCACAGTATAACTAAGACTGGAGATCTACTATTTTAAAAACAACTTGAGAAATACTTTGTTAGATTAATACGTTTTTTGTCATTCATGCTAAATATTCTTCAAGCTTCGAGCATAGCAGAGTGTTACCTGACTGAAGGCAGGCAGGCCTCTCTGAACACCAACGTGACTGGATGGAGATCTGAGCGGTGCAGGGACGTCCGGAAAACAGTTGCCAAGTCAAAACGACAGAGCTGGACTGCAGATGAGCTCACATTGGCTTGTCTCTGTAGAAAAAAAAAAAAAAAAAAGAAGGAGAGCAGGTGACATGGCTGCTTACCCAGTTACAGACAGGCGAACATTTTACACGTTTAAAAATGTTCGTTTTGTCCATTTGCAGTTTTGTATAACGGTTTTGTATAAATGTCACAGATCCCAAAATGGATTTAAGATTTTTTTAGTCTTAGTATAGAGAGTGAAATATGCATTGAAAACAGTCATTCTACCAACATGTTTGAGTTGGGGGTAACTACTGAATTCAATCTACAAACTGTCCCACATTTTGCTTTGGAGAGGGACACATTAAATCGAAGTGCAACTTTTCATATTTAAATCATATATTTGAGATCACGAGGGTGGAACTTATCATTCATATTAAAACATGTCATCACAACCGACAGCCCTGCATTGTTGATCCAACTATAGAAGTCCATTCATACCTGTGCTGTCAAAGATTCATTTAAAACTCCATAAACCTCCAGTTTCCTTCTCTTAGTTTCCCCAGCACTGCATAGGGCTCAAAACACACGTCGCTCCTCACATACATCCATGTGAGTGTGTTCCCTGTCTGTCGCCCTCTCTCCCGGGAGGAGAGTCCTGCTTTAATTACTCCTACTGTGGAGTGGCTCAGAGATTCATGTCTGTAATTAGGGCTTGTGTGCGTGTGCGTGTGTGTGCGTGTGCGTGTGTGTGTGTCTGTCTCTCACACACATGCATATTTGTTTTTTGACGGCATTGAATTGACTCGCTTATGATTATGGATGGGGGGCTTATCGATACTGTTAAGGTGTTGTTTTGAGTATCAATATTGGCATTGATATTGGGGGTGTCACCCACCCTGGACATTTACCCTGACGTTAGTAAACAGCCCACCACGTGCACAAACCCAACCCTGACCTGAATGTTAACCGGAATCCAAAAAAATTACTTTTAACCCTAGATTGTAATGTTTCACCATGTGGGGATGTGATCTTTGTCCCATAGGAGGCGAGTGTGTGAACGTTTGTGTGTCCCTAAAATGTGATCATTACAAGACACACAACACATGTTCTCGTTCTCTACAGGGTTTGAGGAGTGTCCCTGAGAAAGTCCACTGACAGCATATGTTATGCATGTGAACAACAGCAACTCACACGAATACAATGAACTAAACATCACACACTATAGCCTGAAAAGAGAGGTGAATCAACTACAAAAAAAATGAAAACTACAAGCTTGTAGGAGGGGGACTATTTGTTGTCAAACCACTATATGGGATCTGCTTCTTCTAAGAACACCTTTTCTTACACCATAAGAGGGCGAATATTGAAAAGAGATGACAGCACTTGTATCTTCTTTGTTTACAATCTGTCTCACCTTTCGCGAACTAGATCGTCTCTGTTCTTGTTTCTGCAAGTGATGGTTTCGCTCAGAAATGTTTGTTTTCAAATGTATAAGCGACAAACGTGGCAACTCGCAGAGACCGCGGGCTACAATCCAGAAATATATCACCTATAACACTTTCCCGAGTGACTTGATTTCTTCAGCCTGTTGATTTCTCAAACTTTTCCGCTACGGCGAATGCTGAAAGAAGGAAGCTCCTACACCTAACAAGCACAACTATAAGTTGCTGCCTCTCCACAGTGAAATCTCTCTTACGCCCCCAAATGTGTGTTATGTGTTTATGTAAAGCCGATGCACAGAGACAAACATATTGGATACAGTAAACTAGACCAAAAGCATCACCAGAGCTGGACAGGCCCCGGCCAGCCAGCTCGTGAGCCCACAGCCGCCCTCAAGACGCGCAAAAATGCATCAATCCTTATTGATCCTAGCAGCTCCTGAGCGCTGGTCGGGCCTGCAGTACGGAGCCATGTCCTCCGCTATAGGCCCTGCTTACTGCTCTACCGTGTGAAAACACAATGCGGGCATTTTGATGGATAGAACAGCATGTCCTCTCTCTCCCATGGCTATCCACACACGCATACACACACACACACACGCATACGCACAGTGCGCGCAAGCACAGGCAGACCTTGTGCACATATCAAAGCCAGAGATATTTTCCCAAGTGAAGACCAGACTAGACCGCTTCAGGTCTGCAAATAGGCCCCGATTGTTAGCCGTGGGAGCAGGGTGGTGACATGTTTTGAGGAAGGCAGGCTCGAGCAGCCAATATAAACCCATCCAGCGACAATGGGCACAAGACTGGAGCGCATGCCTTTATGTTCCGCTATTATGCAAATTGCTCGGCACACGGCCTACTTGAACATATAAAATCCAGAGGTTTTTGGATACAGTCGCTTGTGCGTCCTCAGAGTCCAGCCGAGCTGTCGGAAATCTTCCACTGACCCTGTCCCCGGTCCTCCCCACCCTCTCTGCCGGCAAAGGGCTGGGGAAAACCGGATTCGTGACACTGATGAAGCCCCTCTCCGCTGCAGCCGCCCTCGGTGACGAGAAGCCGGGGTTGCAGAGGCGCACAGAAGCGTTACATTTATAATACACAGGGAGAAAAATACCCGAATATCTTCAAACTCACCTCCGAATGCGCTGTATTGGTGATTTAAAGGGCCAGATCTGCTGGTTTCTCACCCTCTCTGTTCGTTCACTCCCCGTCTTCGCCGAGCCAAACGCCTCCCCCTCCGCTACCAGTCTCTGTCCACTCCTCTACCCCCCTCCCCCTCCTCCTCTTCCTCCCTCTCTCCTTTTCCCTCCCTCCATCCGATCCGGTGACAGCACCTTTAACCCAGGGGCGCCCAAACAAACATTCAACACTTCAACAAGAGGAGTTTTTATGGATATGTTTTCCATGGATACATTTGAAGTCATCTATTTTCTTAAGACTTTTGCAGCCCTGTAAGTTTAGAGATGTTGGTGGATGTTTTGAATTCTACACTGCCATGAATACAATCGTCATTAAATATCAATTTAGAAAATGTCTTTCTATGCCTGCTCTCAGTGTGTAAACATTTGTTTAGCAATGAACTAAAAAATATTGCTGAATCCCTTCGAAATCTACAGTGACACTGGCTTATAGTGGTTAAATATCCTCTTTCCACGAGCATATTTTATATATATATATATATATATATATATATAAACGGCCTTTGATGACAAACTTCACAATTTTAAAAAGTAAGAATAAGAAAACAATGTGTATTTGCCTTCACATCCAATTTGTTTGTTTTTTCTCTTTCAGATCCAAAAACATTATATCTTATATTTTAGGATGTTGGTGATGTAGGCATATTCTATTTCAATTGTCTATTGCTTTACATATTAGTATTGTGATTATAATATGTGATCATAAATACCCTTAATACATTTATAGGAACAAGATGTTAAAGCTTAAACGTGTGTTTCTCTTTATAATCCTCCTATTTGTGCAGGATTTACAAAGGGTAAACAAAATTAAATCCAATTAGGCCTAAATGAATTCCCTTATCCTTGCATGTAATGAAGACAGTGAATGACCATTATATATTTTCCACATTAATTTCACTTTTAGACTAAATAGTGCTAAATTAAAGCACACTGGCCTGTCCTTTTTTTTCAGGTGCAAGCTTGGCATAAAATAAGCCATATTTCACAACTCTACCATTATCTTAACCCAGCTCCCTACTTACACAACCTGCCAGATGTGCCCCCCCCCCCCCTCCCCGTCATGTACCTGTGTACCTCACAGTAAACATGTCTCCTCTCCACATGACTCCACCGCGCTGCGCTGCCACACGGTGGCGCCATTGACCCAGCTGTAGTTCCGTCTACTCCGGAGAGGTGTGGGCCGCTCTTGCTATTCCTGGCAGGCCCAACGCAAACACGAGCTGTAGTCCACTCCTCCACACGGAGCTAAAAGTGCTGCATCTGCTGCATGATCATGGGCTGCATGTGGACGTTTCCCTCTGTGGTGAAGTGAGACAAAGGGGTCTGATGAGTAGGATAACATCTTATTTTTAATCTTTGTTCCTGGGGCCATAAAACCCTGGTGATGCTGACAGAGACACAGATGTATGGGTTCATGAAACATTTGCTGCTTTGATGCACACTCTCTTCTACGGAAACCCATTCCTAGCTACTTCTTACAACCACAGGAGAGCTATTTATAACCCGTACTGCATTGGCCTCATTTTCACTGATGTGTGAAATTATGCTGATGCCTATACATTTCTCTTTCATTTCCTCACCTTTTAGCCCCCTCTTTTCCCCCTTATCCATCCTTCATTTGTCTCACTTCCTTCGTCCAATTCACCCTCCGTATTCCCCCCCCCCCTCCCTCTTGTGTGTCTTGAGGGGGGAGGCAGTGTGGTTACAGTAGATTACAGCAGGGCTCTTCATTTTCTAAGAAATGAGCGGTGGAAGCCCATGAGTCACGACAAAAAGATGCTCTCAGGCTGACAGATGTGCCACCCACACAAACACCCCCTGATTTTTATTTATTTATTTATTTGTCCCCTTGCTCTGAGCTGTCATGCAGACTTTCCCAGATGTCTAGAAGCACACGTGTGTGTCTCATTGAGCTGCAGCAGAGGGGTTGCCACACTGGCCTGGGGAGGTGAGAGTTTTTAGTCCTTCTGCGTTGTTGCACACCCCGGCAGCCGCCTGGGAGACCTCTGCCTGTCGTAAGGCGTCTCTGTCCCCACCAGGGTCACACCACACGCTCATGCGACAACCGTCGTCAACGTCACACCGTCTCCATAGCAACTGCGCTGGGCACAGCATCCCCAAGCAGATGTTATAAAGAGAAGTGAGAGTGAAAGGAAGAGAGAGAGTGTGTGTGTGTTCATAAAGCTATTTTTTATTTTTATTCAACCCCATCTTTTAAGTCGTTTATATTTCAAACTGAATGTTATTTTGAGTCTCTTAAAATTTGCAACGAATAAGAAATGCATATCAATAGCTAAAATGTACTCAAAAATGTTTGTCCGAAGAAGTCTGTGACCAAAATTTTCAAAATTTTTGAAAATGTTTATATTAGCCTTTTTTGTTTCTATATTAGATCCATTTTATGGCCGACTGTTTGTAGATTATAAAAAAAAAAGAAAGAAAAACGATCTGTTTTTTTCATCATAATCAAGCACAATTTCCTTGTACCCGAGTATAACGACAATACAGATCCTTCTATTCTAATGTTTACTATGTACCACCATCTTAGTTTAGCGTGTTAGCATGCATTGGTGCAATGTAACTAAGTACATTTACTCAAGAACTGTACTCAAGTAGGCCTCCAAATAAAGGGTACTTGTAGTCTACTTTATACATCTACTCCACCACAATTCAGAGGGAAATATTGAACTTTTTGCTTCACTATATTTATTTTACAGCTTATTTACTTACTTTGCAGGTGAAGATTTAACACATAAAATACACAATGAGCTTGAACTAACTACAGTAAATGCTACTTACACAATAATGCATCAGTAATAATAATACAATAGTAGGCTATAATACATATAATTATATATATATAATTGATACCATATGTACAATTTGCTAATAATAATCTTGTACTTTTACCTAAGTGACACTTTCAATGTAAGACTTCCACTTGTATTGGAGTATCTTTATATTGCTGTATTGCTACTTTTTACTTAAGTAAATCTGATACTACATTTACTGCCACTGTTAGCATGCTAACATTTATTAATTAGCACTAAACACAAAGTGCAGCTGAGGCTAATGAGAATGACCGTAGTTTTGCAGATCTTTGGTCATTAAATACAATACAAGACAACATTACATTTTTTTGACCAGATGACGGCCAAAAAGATAGCAGTTCACCCTGAACAGGACATGCATGTCTGCACCAAATGTCAAGGCAATCCATCCAATAGTTGTTGAAACATCAAAACTCAAATATCATAGTCAGGGGAACACATATGGCATGAGGATTCATCCTCTGGGGACCATGAATGCCTTCGCAAAATGTCATGGCAATCCATCAAGTAGTTTTTGAGACATTTCAGTATGGACCAAAGTGATGGACTAAAACCATCAAACCTCTGTCGGCAACGTCAGCACAGGTGAGTTTGAGTCATCATACACAAGTGGCAAGCAAGAGAGAAAAAATTAAAAAGACGAGAAACATTCCTCAGTTCACATTTTTATTAGGAAAATCATTTTGCAGATTTGATTATTAGTATCATCTATATATAGATATATATATATATATATATATAGATATATCTATATATAGATATATATATATATATATATAGATATAGATATATATATATATATGTTATTTTCTGTTATTCAGAGGATGCATCAGCACAGTATATCTTAATAGGAAGACTATTGCTAGAATAAATATCTATACATCATAACTAGTTAAATAAATAAAAAAGTCCGAACAGGAAAAAAAGATAAACCAACAGAATCATTTACAAAAAACAAGTGCTTTAAAGAAATAAAATATTTGCAAAACCAAAGCCGTAAATGCTGCTGAGGAATTTATTTAAAAAATACAAAGATGATTCACAGTTTGTGTCCTTGTTCTCATGCTGGCTGGAACACCAATAGGGACCATGCAGGAATGAAGGGCCAGAGCGACAGGATAGTACCAAACTACTTTAGCCACAAAGTCTAAATGCCCCTCTTTATGCCCCCTGTCCACAAAAATCAGCTTGTGAGGATCTGAGGCGATCAGATGAGATATAAAGGGGTGAGCCAGAGAGGTTAATGGAGTTCATTTTCCACTCATCCTCCAACACTGATTTCCTTCAGATCCTCTGTCTCTTAGCTCGACTCAGCAGGATTGTAACGGGCCCTCGTTGGTAGGAATGAGTTTATGGAACATACCTTAGTTAGACTAGAAAACAACAACCTTTCTGTGTATTTAGATTTACTGACTGCCCTTTGTTTTTAGCGTCACAGGGTCATGTTTCCCATCCTGCTATGGAAGAACACACGTGAACCACACTTCCTCTGCTGTACAACAACATGCTCTTAAGCAACGTGACCAGTGAGAACCAAGTCCTCTCAAACAAGTTGAGGTAAACTTTGCCTCTTCCTAATCAAAGTTTGCTGCCAATGAAGAAATCTATGGAGACCCAAAGTGTAATGTAATATCAAATAAATGAATATAAAATAAATAATCACATCAGATATATAAAGACTAAAAATATTTTTTAAACACAAACTGTGAAATAATCCAAAAATATTTCTAAAACTCAGCTTAATATTATTACATATTCTTTTTTTATCCTGCTTCTTTTCACAATAGCATTATTTAATTGGAAGACATCTTTATTTAATCCCAGCAATTTTTTTTATAATTTCCAAATGTTCTTTTCCCAAAGTCTGTTGTTTATTTCACAATGCCATTTTTCTAGGGACTGTGTATTTTATAATGGCGCTTTATATCGAAACAAACCAGGTACGTTCTGTTATGCGATTGGCTGCGGCTTTGGTCTGATTGAGCAGACAGCCAATCAGGCAACTGGCTGTGCCCTGTTTGTCTTGATGGATGGACAAAGATTGTGTGATGAAAAATGGCGTCATAAAACACAAGCTTATTGGGAAAAAAATAAACATTTGGGGATAAAAAAAATGCTGAATAAAATAAAAATTACCTGCAGTGAACTCTAATTGTGAAAAGGAGATGGAAGCAATTTTAAAATAATGAACTGAATTTTAAACATTTTAATTCATTGCATTATTACAGAATTTTATATATTATATTATATTATATTATATATTTTATAGTCTGTATTTAGTCAAATGATTATTCATTTTACACCTTATTTAATGAATCTAATATTGGTCACTTTGGGCTTCCGTAGTGTTACCCCTTTTAAAGTCAAGCTGTTTTTCTTGCAGATAAAGTTATAGCATACTTTGGAAAAAGCCCTAAGTTTTATCGACTTCATGATAGCTGGTGAAGTTGACAAAGTCACCAAATCCTTTCAAGTTTTGCTTAGTTACTTTGACTTCGCAGGTGACGGCACCTTTCCCACCACAGCATCCTTTCCTCTGCACACTCTCCTCCCTCATCTCTGAAATATTAAGTCATTTGAACACTATTTACAACTATCTACAATCAGATGTGAGCAGGGTCGGCCTTCCGTCTGTTCAAGTGCAACCGACTCACAAACGCAAAAAAAAAACAAAAACTGGAGAGATGAATATGAAAGAAACTCAAGATTTCAGGGGGCGGACAGCTGATTTATGGAGAAGTAGTGCTTACAGTGGTGCCTGTACAACAGCGCAGAGCAGAAAAAAACAGCCAGTGAGAGAATGAGGTTTCACTGACAAGGCCTGTGTGTGAATGTAAAATGGTAAGTGTGCAGCTAAGGGCATGCAGTCTCTCTATTTTGCCTCCATGCGTGTTTTATACGCTTGCGTGTGTATGTATATATGTATGTGTGTATATGTGTGTGTGTGTGTGTGTGTGTGTGTGTGTCAGTTTGAGCAGCGCTAGATGACTCATGCAGAAATGTGTAGGCATTCTCCACAGGAAAGCTTCAAATATCTGACAGACATTTAATAAGATGGTACTACAACAGCACACACACACACACACACACACACACACACACACACACACACACTCATGCAGGCCAGAGTGAAGGGGATGCAAATAGGTGGCTGATTGCGCACATACATGGATGCATTCATGGACACACACACACACACAAACACAGACAGCAGCAGTGAATATGCTTCATTGATAAATAAGATGAGACAAGCCATGGGAGGACGGGGGCAGAGGTGTCTGTCCTGATTCATGCCAGCATTTAACTCACACAGCCCAAGAAACTCAACGGACGCTCACACACTTCCCATGCACGCCTCCTCACATGCAAGCACATTTGAATCTTACACAGGCTAGTTAGTTAGTGCACTCAATATTTTCACACTATTTTCTATTAATAACACAGCCTCTTGCTCCAGCTTGTTTTCCATACTGCTCTCGCACACTGTCTCATTGTTTGTCCCTCCCTGCTGTATCATATTCCACACAGGAACATGAACAACGACAGTGTCCTGTAGACGTCAGCAGAACAACAGATTGCACAAACATGCGCTCGCAAGCTGGCGTTTTGCATGAAGCAACCAGACGTGTCAAGCTCATATATATGCAGCGTGTGCACCACTGCTGCCGGTAGCTACACATCAGATGAGGCCACAACTGTCTGATATTTAGACAGATTCACTTCTAGCTTTTGTTTTTCTAGCTATTTAACCTTTAGAGGTACACATCAGACAGAAATCACTCAAAGTCTTCTGGCATCTAAAACAAACCAAGACAAACTATTTCAAATACAACTTGTTAAAAATAGAAGCTTAACGGCCATGGAGTGGAACCTTTAGTTACATATTCACATTTTGCTAGTATTATCTGATTGGTAGATGTGAAGAGTGGATGTGTCAAATACAATACATCATGATCATCATTATTAAGCTGTATATTACAGTACATAGCAACATAGAACCCCCTACTGTAACAACATTTCCTGGTTACAAAGGACTTATTCCCAGAAAGACAGCGGGTACAGTTTTTCTTTACATGGGTAACATCTTACTTGAAGCTCTTTTAAACATTTCATTCAACTACCTAATACTTTATATACAATAACTACACTGTTGGAAATCGTTTTGATGTGGGTCTGAGGGCGTGAACAATGCAGGAGGGACATTTTACATGGTGCTTATAAATGAGGCATCGCTGATTAATAAGTCTTCAAGTAAAATGTCACCCTAAAGTGCCCAGTTGTTGATTCTGCTGCACATATAAAGACAGAGAAGGAGACGGACGGAAACAGTTGCTGCTCTTTTTGTTTTTGTTCCCCCCCAGAGAGATGGACACACAGTTCAAAATCGGCCATCATCTGCGTCTTTGGGTTTAACAGTGCAGGATCAGATTATCCTCCACCCAAATTGTTGTTTAAACTGCCTGAGAGATGGAGAAAAGTGGACAAATAATCTGATCCTCCTCCTCCTCCTCCTCCTCCTCCTCCTCCTCCTATACGACCTACAATTCTGTGTGGTTAGGTTACATTTACCACAGCTAACTGGTCACATCACCATACCCTGTTGTTCAGCAGAACCACAACGTCATTGTGCCATGTACCGGACGAAGAAAACATCTATAGACGGAGAAGCTACAGGTGATCATGATGGGATTGTTCCTCCATGTTCAGGACTGGTGAATAAATGTTAAAAGATGAAAAGCGCACAAAGAAGACACAAAAAGGAAGAAAAACATACAAAAAAAATAAAAAAAAGAAAGACAAACAAATGTACAAATAGACATGTCGGTAAAAAAGTATTGTGCTTTTGGCTGTCCTGTGTACACTGTGTACAATATTCAGAGCTCCTGCGTGGAAAAAAAGGGTGTATACATGCACTTTGGACATACAGTAGAGCTCCAGGAGGATATTTTGTGTTAAGCGGAGAACTTTTAAACATAACGTAGGCAAAAACATGATAAATAACAGTTGTGTGTGTGCATGTGGGTGTGTGTTTATGATATAAAGTGCAATGTGAGGGCATTGAGGCTGAGTGAGCCCTGTTTGTCTTCATGTAAATCAGTCAACAGTGTTACGCAGAGTTACTTTTTTTTATTTTTTTTTTTAACACTTGCATGAATGCATTTGTGCGCATGCTGTGTGTGTACGTGTGTGTGTGTGTGTGTATGACTCATTCTGTTTCCTGTTTACCGATGCCTGAGCGTATGAGAGGTAATGTGACCAAACCAACCAAAGAGGAAACAGAATTTAGCGATTTAGGTCGCACTGAATAATTGACGTGGAACAATATTACATCCATCCCTTATTTATAAATTTTTTTCACGGTGTGCTTTTTGTTTAAAAGGAGGGCTTTTTTGACTTTTACACGACTATAAAGAGCATCATAAAGCAAACCAACGAGAAAAAAAGGCAAAAGAAGAGAAACCTTCACGTGAAAAGTGCCAAAGTAAACTGACATTCTTGACCTCAGAAACCAAAAATCATCCCTTTCGTCTTACCAGCTTGGCAATGATTATCCGAGTGTATCATCCTCGCAGACAAGGCAGACTTGTATTTCTGTTTCCTATGTTTGATGAAAGTCCAGCTTCTTTTCATCCAGAGTTATTCTACACCAGATGAGAGTCTTAAAAGGATTGTTGCGTCGGTTCAGTAGCGTGTGTGCAGACTGGATGCTTCTCCACTTCAGATGAGGACATTTTGAGAGTTTGCAGATTTTTTGTATAATGAAATCATTTTTTTTTTGAAATCTTTCTGGACGGATGATTAAGATGAGAAGATTAAGCTTTAATGCTTTAAACCTAACCCTTTGACTTGTGAATGATGGAGTAGTTTGGGCTGGGCATGTGCAGACTAGATGGAATATATTTAAACACCCCATGTGTATATACATCAGAGTCCTCAGGAGTCGCTCTGGGATGTAGCTATGCCGCATGTTTTGCTGCTTTAATAGTGTTCACGCTAGCAGCCTCATACCTTCGAGTCCTGCACTTTCTAGCATGACGCACAACTCAGGCTCCTAAAATAGTGTTTCCACCTAGATGAGTGAGCTTAACTAACTTTATGGACTCTGTAACATGTACATTACGTTTCTCATATTTGTTATAATATGGCGGTATGCGAAGGGGTGATGCTGCTGGGATGACGAGGAAGTGTGAGCCGAGCAGGGAGGGAGGGGTCGGATGTAGAAGTGAGAGGGAACACTAAATGTTTAGTGTTGATCAGGAACCTTCAGTCTTTTTTCAAGGGGTGCTGCAGTCTGTTGTAGTTATTGCAGTCCAAGGTCTCGATGAGCTCCTGAGCCAGGTTTTGTGGCACATGGATGATGCAAAAGTCCACATGCTGTTCCCTTGCTGACGTCCACAGCCAATTCATCCGTGACACGCACCTCGTGTTTACAATTTGCCTCTCGATATTCCGCCGTCAGTCCCCCTCATTTCTCCTTTAAGCAGAATGAACACGGATGTAAAGCTCCAAACTGAAATCCTGTTTTCTTTTCTTTTTCTATAACTGCTGAGTGTTTGCGATTGCACCAGTCAAACGGAGGAGGATGTGGATGATGAGATTCCTGTTACCTTCCAGACGTGTTGCTCTGACAACATATAGTGAGTCCCTCCTCTTGTCTTCCTTCTTTTCCTCCTTTTCTCTATATTTACCCCCACCCCCCACCCCCACCCACCCGCCTCTTTCTCTCAGCCTCCACCTCCCCTCTCCTCCTCTTCTGGATTTACATCACGCTGCATTTGCCCTTCAGTCTCTCGGCGCGGGACTGCTTCCCTGAGCGCTTGCCGTCGATGTTGAGACTCATGTTCCTCTTCTTGTCCAGGTTGAGGAGCTCCTGGAAGAGCTCGGTTACATTGTGGTTGGTCTTGGCCGACGTCTCCATGAAGGCGCACTTCCACTGGTTGGCCTGGGCTTCACCGTCCTTGGTCTCCACCTCCCGCAGGGTCTCATCGCTCTTGTTGCCCACAAGCATGATGGGGATGGCCTCAACGTTGCCCTTTATTGCCAAGACCTGCAGAGGAGGATATTAACCGTCATGTTCTGGCTGGTCAGTGCACATTATAAATACTAAACATGTATAAGCCTGATGATCAAATACAAGGCTCTACATCTGTAGAAATGAAATCTTGCTTTTTCATAATGTTTAAAACATTTCGTGAAATATTAAATATCATATCTTACTTTTATTGTATTAATCCTTGTTTAATTAAAGAAAACATGATTGTTTTTCTGTGTTACACTTCCAGTGGCAGAAAGTAACTGAGTACATTTACTGAAGTACTGTACTGAAGTACTGTACTTAAGTACAACTTTGAGGTACGTGTACTTTACTTGACTAGTTACTTACTGTTATACTGTTATATTTCTACTCCAATACATGTCAGTGGGAAATATTGACTTGTTTACTCCACTACATTTATTTAATAAATAGAATTACTTTACAGATTCAGATTGCTAATACATACATAATGCATAATATTATAGATTAAGCTCCACAGCAGTGTATAAAGTATTGAAACTTAGCTCCACCTCTACCAACTGCAACATTAAAGTGATACCTACATTCAGCTATGATTTCTTTTCATAGTTCAGTAATATTACATATATTATAATAAAATAGGCAATTGTGCAAAATGGCTACTTTTCCTTTTTGTACTTCAAGTATATGTGATGCTTATACTATTGTACTTATACTTAAGTAACATTTTTAATGCAGGACCTTTACTTGCGACAGAGTATTACTACTTTTACTTAAGTACATGATCCGAGTACTATTATTATTATTTATTCAATAAAACAAACAAAGTCATCAAAGTAAAAGATGTTTCCTGTATTTCCATTCTGTATTTAATTATAATACATGTAAAGTTTACAGTAATACACTGACCTACAATCAACCCAGCCATCCACAAAACACACACACCATCGCTCCCCACCTGTTGGTATATGGGTTTGAGCTCCTCCAGGGACTGTTTGCTCGTGATGGAGTAGACCAGGATGAAGGCATGGCCTTTAGAGATGGACAGGCGCTGCATGGCCGGGAACTGGTGGCTCCCTGTGGTGTCGGTGATCTGGAGGGTGCACACGCTCTTATCACAGCTGATCACCTGGCGGTAGGTGTCCTCCACCGTGGGGATGTAGGTGTCCCTGAAGGTGCCCTTCACGAAGCGCAGGACCAGGGAGCTCTTCCCCACTCCCCCTGCCCCGAACACCACCACGCGATAGTCGTTGCTCTGCTCCGGCATTCTGCCCCCCTCAGGCTTAAGACAGTGTTACACCTATGATGTTGTGGGTGGGAGAGTGGGGGGAGAAAAAGGGTAATTTAGCAAATGAGCTGTCAGAAGATCACAAAGCAGATGGAGGAACAGGAAGGGAAGCGCTGGTGGGACTTAACCTCAGCCAGTGGGTGTGAAAGCACTCTAAGAGTCCTCGTGGTCTGAGTAAGAGCCAGAGTACAAATTAGAGAGGATGAGGTTGGTGAGGCTCCAAGTGTTTCACCTGACGCAGACATTTCCCTGATCAATACTCTTCGCAGAGTCACAGAGTCACAGTTTCTCAGTTTCAACCCCAAAAACATTTCAGCGTTTCCTCATTTATCAACCGTAGCAAACCCTGGAAGAAAAACAATAACACGAACTACAACGCAATCCGATAATCAAAAAAACGCTCAAAAAAAAAAAACGCTCAAAAAAAAAAGAAAAGAAAATGACTGAAACAGATTATTATTAGTGTCACAAAAGATGAGATACTGCGGTGATACTGTATTGGATCCCATTAGGTTGCATGTGTGCATGATCATTTGTACATACATTTACATTTGAATGTATGTTTGACAAGATTAACTAAACATCAACAAAAGACTGGTTAACTTCAGCATCTCTCTGCTTCGCTGCCTTCTATGGATGGAAACACAGAGAAGGACAGTCTATTATTGTAAATGTGAACTAAAACTGAAGCGTCTCTAATCAATATTCTTATAATAACAATAGCTCAAATAACTATGTATATGTAAAAGATATCGCTTCTAGTAACAAAGAAACAAAGAATTATCTCAGACTACGCAGTTCCATTCAGCTCTATGGAGCCTTAAGGCGTCTTTTAGCTCATTGTTTTGGTTTTACTTTACTGTTTTGGTCTGACGGCTCTCATAGCCTTGAAAATGTAATGTGTCACTGTTGTGTTTACAGCTTGTTGCTCTGTCCCCATGCGGCCAAAAAAAAAAAAAAAGAATCAATAATTGCATGCCATTTAGAAACCATTTATAATTTATTATTTGTTTTATAAAATACCTGCTGTGCACATCTATTGTTACCTGTAAGCTATCCCCTCCAGAAATATGGGAATTAAAACAAAGCCAGGATTGCATCATATCAAATCTACAATTCAACATAGTGTGCAGAAAAAAATGAACTAAAACCGCCAAATCCACATTGTGTGCAGTCAGGTTTTAAATATAACATTCCCATTATTAAGTAAAATAATATGCAGATAATAAAAGAAAGAATTCCAAAGCTTTAATAAACCTGATTTACCCTCAGCAGCAACACTGCACTTTGAAGGACTCTACAGATCTTCACTTGCAATGTTACCTGCTGCAACTCATACATATGCATCAGAACAATGTCCTCACACCTAATCTATTGCTATCTTTGTAAGTGCTTGTGTGTCTGCTGAGCGTCTGTGCATGATTACGCATTGTATCTGTTGCATTATTTATCTGCTGTGGTTCTAAACTTGCTTTGAGGTTCCATAATAAGATACTCATTCAGTTGTGATCATGTGCCGCTCTCTAAGCTTTAGCTGTAATGAAACAGTAAATTGACATCAATACTAGATGGAATAAGTGGATTTCTGTCATGCTTGCACTGCTGGAATCCACTATTGATAGCAGGGCCTCTGTAATTGCATTGCCAGGTTCGAGATAATATCAGTCAAGGAGTTCTAAATAAATGAGGATTCAGGGAGTGCCTCTTGAGTTTTATAGTCAATCTATAGCTGTAAGTCTGGATGACATATAAGAGTGTTTTATATCCATGCTGAACACACAGCCGCAGTTTAATTTGCAGATGAGTCTTCTGATCATATGCCTGCAGACTGTTAACCGTTTATGGTCTGGCAAAGCAGAACAACGTGTTTAATGGTCTTAGGGTGAGGTTGCACCTTTTGAGATAGTGAGGGATACTGTCCAAAATATGTCTAAAATGTTGCCCGGAGACAAGATTTGCCAGTGTGAGTGAAGCTTAAGTGGTGAGAGGAACGCTTTAACCTGTAATTACTGATTGGATATGGTGAACTTGTTGGCAAACATTTGCTTATTTACACGTCCAGCGATTAAAGAGCAACGTTCCTTTGGAGTCGTGTTTCTGTCCAATACCTTTTGCAATAACAGTGTCTCGCACGACAAAGTGACAACGTGAGACGTGCAATTTGTAGGGATGATCTGCCGCCGTCCTCAGTTTTACAGAGCTTTAAAAGCAAATTTCAGCTCATTGTCCCAAACGACAAAGACAAGGATGGTGACAAGCTGCTGGACATAGTGGAGCATTTAGCATCTAAGGAGACAAACATGTCCCTTATGAGAGAGGGGAGACCAAAAAATAAGCTAAAAAGGAGAGTGAATGTTGGACTCAAACACGACTCCACATGAATGCTAATGATACTCAAGTAAAGATCTGCTGGATTTGTAATTCAAAGTGGCCAAAAGAGTAACTGCATAGATCTGGACAATATGGCAAAATTGCTACAACAAAGTCAGACGGGGCAACATCTCCGAGTGGTCAGATAAATCAGACTGTTAAAAAGCAGTTCAGTTAAACAGTTTAGCCAGATAATCTAAGCCTCTTTACATCAAAATGTCAATAGCAATCCCCCCCCCTTGCACTTTAAGGCCGAAGTTGAAGTCTGTCTGTAAACTGTGACGGTTTATTACAGTTTGCATTCATTTTCCCATCCAAATTAATTTGGCCAAACAGGGGATTTCTTGCTCGGTCTGAATTATTTTTAGCCGTTTTTGTAGCTGTGTTCCCAGATCTCAGCGACTTGGGGAGTGCAGTGTTATTTTTAGAGATAGATATGGTGGCCTACACAACAAAAACAAGACAGAAGTTCTAACAAACACAAATTGTTCTTTGAACAAAGACTGCAGTGCGTTTATTCTACTGATAATTTGACAATTATGATGAAATACTGCAAGGAAAGGTATCAACAACATTTTTTTTTTTAAATACAAAATCCACAACTGACCAAATATCTATAATAAAAGTATATGGACTGCTATGATTTCTGTGCTTTAAAGTGGATCTGTCTGGAGCCGTACACACACGGACTTACATGCTCTTGATACTGATGTGCTTGAAAATATTCTTGTTATTTATCCGTCTGTATCCGTTTCCTCTTAATTTATGCATCTTGAAGATGTTTTTCTTTGACCTGCTTCCTTCTCTTCCATCTCCTGCTGTCTCACTCCCCAGGCCTCCATGCTGTTTGATCAATAAACTAAGGCCTCTGTGGTTTTGATCGATGGGGCTCGTCTGTCTGGGCCCTGTCAGTCTGTCATCCTGCCTCGCTTGGTGCCAGTTAGGTTTTTTTGGACGGGGATTTCAGCTCCGTGACAACGATCTTGCTCATCAAAACCTTCCTCCGCTCCCTCCCGTCTTTCACCTGAACTAAAATTAGCTGCCTCCCTCCCTCTGTCAGCAGCTATAAATGCACACACAGGTGCAACCTCACAGTGACACACATACACATGAAAGCACACACACACACATGAAAGCACATAAACACACACACACACACACACACGCACACACAAAATGTACTTCCGCTCCTTCAACATTTGTCCTTGACACCAGGCCTCTGAGATTAATGACACTCCTCCCAAACGCAAGCTGTCTCTCTCCCTTTCCCCCCTTCCTCTTCTCTTGTTTTATTTGAAATGAGAGGACTGCAGTTCCTTAATGAATTAATGGCATACTATAAATGCATCTGTGGCAGTGCAGCCAAATTCCATTAGCAGATAGCTTTGGCACGGACCAAACAGGCCTCCTCTCTTCTCAGTCAGGAAGTAGACAGGACGCAGCCTTCGCCAGTTGTTTATTTCCCAGCGCGAGAAAGGAAATGTCACCTTTAGCGAAAAATATGCACATAATTTCCCTCAAGAGAGCCACTTACACAGCGGCACAAAGGAAGCGCATTAACCAACATCAAACACAATGCCATTCAACAGATCAAGAGCGTGATTAAATAGACACCCACAAAGCAGTCCCATGGTGTCTTACGGAGAAAGGTTTAAAAAAAATAAATAAAAAATTATAAATCAAGCCGCGGATACTGGAATGCTGCGGATACACGGCTACGTGGCGATGAGCGTTTTACATGATCAACAGATTTTCAGCTCAAGATTTTTTTCTGGAATATTCTGGCCACAGCTGTGAGCGCACACACACACACACACAGTCACACACAGACACACACTTATCACAATGTCTGAAACCTGCACGACGTTTCTTCTGCTGCCGGACTGTCAGATAGTGTATGAACATGCGTGTGTGATGCGTGTTTGCGTCTGTGCACTCAAGGGAAAGACTCCATGTTCTCTGCACACACATCAGCTCAAGTGTGTGTGTGTGTGTGTTTTACCAGAGGAATGAAACTGCATTTTCAGCAAGAGCAATTTATAAACCCCAGCATTTTCATTAGGTTTGAGCAGACTGTAGAGGTTCAATTTATACATTTTGATACAGTCTCAGACATTCAGTCACGCTGCTGCTTCTCTGTGTTCACACCTGCTAACAAAGCACAGAAATGGAAAGGCCGTAGAAAACAGCTTGCATGCTTATTTTAAAATCTTTTGATAAGCTGTTGGAGTTAACGTAAGATTCGTGAATGTGAAAACGTCATTTGTCGGCTAATCGATAGTCGATCGACAGACAAAAAAGAATCTCCAACTATTTTGTTAATCGATTAATCGTCAAAGCAATTTTTCATGCAAAAACGGCAAAACATTTTTTTCCCAGCCTATCAAATATGGAGATTTCCATTTTTTCTCTGTTTTATATCATATTAAACTGAATATCTTTGGGGTTTGGACTGAAAAAACAAAACATGTAAAGACATTGTTGACCTTTTTCTGACATTTTGTAGACCAAACGATCAATCTAGAAAATAATCAGCAAATTAATAGATAATGAAAAAAATTGTTAGTTGCAGCCCTATCGTAACTTTACTAAGAAAAGGAGGATAAGTCCACATTTTCATGTCTGCTTCCCTAAGTGTGTGTGAGTGTGTCTATTGGAGAATGTTGATGCAAAGAAAGGAAACATTCCTTTATGTTAACATAGTTACTCGTTGTTACATATATGTAAATGGATTAAACTTTAAACAAAAGTCCCATTCTGCATTTCTCTCTTAGCATATGAATGTTTTATCATGGGAAAATGTATTAATACAAATGTATTATTGTAAATGTATATTTTTTTATAGGAGTGGCTGAAAAACTGCTTCTTTGCAAGTTTTAGGTCCCACCAATAAGTCACCAACTTTGGTTCTTTTACTGTCGTTGGATGAAAACCTACAAAATGTCTGCTCTTTATAAGCTTATAGAAGCAGCGTCATTTTTTGTTAGATGACGGTGCACTTTTGTAGTCAATGGAATAGTTTGACATTTTGGGAAATGTTGTCATTGCGCCCCGGCCAAGAAATAGAAATAGTCTTCCCATAACCGCCTGTGAAAGCACTAATTGTTCAAATGAAATAATAAAAAGTAAATGAGTGAGCTTTCGAGATGTTGGTGTTGTGACCATTGACCAGAGGCAGCTTGCTGTTTCCAGCCTTTGTGCTAAGCTAAGCTAACCGGCTACTGGCTCTGGCCTCATATTTATCTCATCAATCTTCTTATCTAATTCTCGTCAGGAAGGCAGGTAAGAGCATTTCCCAAAATGTCTACTATTTCTTTAACAGAACTGGGTTTTAAAGAACTTCTAAAGAGATTAACAAAATGTTCTTGTTCTGCAGAGGAGCGCATCATCCTTTAGTGGAAGTACAATGGACACCCCCGTTTACAAACTAAAAACCTCTGTATTACACCTCCACACGTATATGTACAAGTGACCAGCTCGATCAAGTCAATTAATCAATGCATAGAAACAATATGTTCACTTCCTCTGAGTGACTCTAAATAGTTTGAGAATAGAAGGTGGCATTTCAAATATACAATTAAAACATCAAATCATACTTCTCTCATTTGCATTAAACCCCTGCATTACATGATTCAACAAGAAATGAACAAATACTTAAGGTTAAGTCTGAAGGCTAAGTGTGATATGTGTGTGTGTATATGCATAAGAGGATATACTTGTAACAGTAACTGTGGGTATGCTTGAGGTGAGTGAAGGCTGTGTGAGACTACGGGTGTGTCTGATTCTCATCAGTGTCAATCTATACTGTGATTGAGCATACACCACTGTACATGCATGCAGTATGTGCCTTAGACCGTACAAGAGATTGCAGCACTGTGGTCTTGGCTTAGTAGCTAATCATTGAGCTTAACCTCCTCTGTGCGGCTGGCCTGCTCCGCATTGACCCAATTCCCAGGATTTAAGATACCAGCGGTCTCCCTATAAGACAACACGCAGCTCCGGATGAAGCCCCTTTGATACTCCATGCATGCACTTCCCTTTGACTCAGCATGCACTGACAGTAACACTGTGGCATGGGAACATCAGCAGAGCCAGATACACAAACAAGGCGAGTGACATGGATCGGTCTATTGATACTCGCAACTTCACATTTAAATTGGAGCAGAAGGTTTTGCAGCAGAAGATCCATCTATCAACCACAAAACAAGCTCCACGAAGTTTCCCTCTCAGCGCTATTTTGCAAGTTCACTGGCGAGCTGTGCAGTTTAGGCTTTCTCTGGATGATTCAGAAAATGGAATAACCCTAACTTTTTACCAGAATGATGGTGGGTAGAGGCCAAACTTTCTACTTTCTCCAATCCAAGCACAATGCAGACTTTTAGGCCTGTCAATGTGAGACTGCAGCATTAATAAATCAGTAGGATGAAGAATTGATAAAATACTTAACCTTATAAAATACTTTCTTTTAAAATGACAAAACAAAATCTCACCATCCGGTCAAAAAACATAGTTCCCGAAACAAGAGTTCACACCAAACCAAAACCGCCTTGTTTTTGCCTGGATGATTGGCAGTTTTTGTTAAAGTTTTAATCCTTAATCCTGATTTGTCAATATGGTATGTGGTAACAGCAAGTGTGGTTAAATACTACAGAAAACACTCCTGGAGCAGCTACTTTGTCAGAAATACAACAGAAGAAAAAAAATGCTGACAATAGTATCAAAAATGTGGTTTGATTTCATGAAAATTTTAAGGATTATAACTCTAAATCATTTTTTTTTTCCTTTTTTAGAGTATTCATACATGTACTTGCAACTACTCCCTAATACAGTAAGTCTAAATGGAAATGTATAGTAAATGTGCACTTTCAATAAGAGTTTAGGAAAACATCCTGCAGATTAATTCCTGAGCTGCAATCAAACCCTGCAACCACAATCACGCTGATTCTATGACGCAGTTTATTTATTTATTTATTTTACACAGGACTGGATGCAACATGGCTATGTAATTAGTCTTTGAGTGTGCATTAGTACTGAGTATTAGCTTGACCTGGGGAACCCTGGGTTGCTCCATCTGGTCCCTCCATCAGATAGTGCTAATACCTTGGCCTGGCAATCTGGGAAAAACAGAGGCGCCTGGATATTAACCCCGGAACGAGTAAAGGAATTCGGTTTCTAACTCTCGTTATAGAGCAATCATGTCTGTTTTCAACTCTGCATAATTTATTCAAACCTTTTTTTTTATTTTATTTTTTATAGAAAGCCTATTTTTGGAAGCTATGAACCCCGACCTGACTGAAGCACTAATTGCAGACTGCTGGAGTTTGCTGCAGAAGCCTGCCTGCAGTGACAGATGGTGACAGAGTTGGTACTTTTGGATCGACTCCACTGGTTTCTACAGGCGTGATCAACCAGGCACAGTTTTTTTTTATAATACCACTTGATCCATGTCTGATAGCAACGCAGATGGAAAAAAACAAGGGAATCCCGCTCCAGACTGCTTGTGACACTCCCATGATGCAACTGGGAATATAAGAACCTGAGCGTTAACGTTTCTGTAGCTCAAACCGCAAAATACATTACATTTTCTCCCAGTTCTCATGATCTCTCAAAACAGATTTAAAAGATAAATGGTGCAGATAGTGTTTTTAATTCAATTAACAGCTGATATTTTAACAAAATGTCAAATAAAACACGGTAACTGAGAGGTCACAGTGTGCATAATGGACCGGAACAGCCATCCTGGCCAACTATTAGTTACGCACAAACGCACAAGACCAAGACAATCCTGCCTAATGCCATGTATAATAAAGAATGTATAGACCTTTCAGATGAGCTGATGCCGTCAGAACAACTAAAACCCTTTAGGGATGATCTGTTCCAGTATTAAAGCAGACATTATGCAGTATTTAGCTATATATAGCTCAGGAGTGCTCAACAGTGATGGTGCACTTGACGAGACTTTTGTTGTCAAAGCAACAGACAGACTTAAACACCATCGGGAGACAGCAGTTTACTATAACTTCCAAAAAGCATTATAGAGGCAGGCTCAATTTGAGAAGAGTTAAAAAAAAAAAAAATTGTAAATCAAGCCTCAAATTATATTTCCTAGACTTAAAAAAAAAAAAAAAGTCCCTGACCAATTAATACAAAATAAGGATACTACCCCTAGAATACGTATTTGTACTTATTATATATGTACTTATTCAGGAATAGTTCATTGAGGATGCATCTTCCTGCTGAACAACAACCTGTGTCAAAGTCACACATTTGGATTATAGACAAATGGCAGCCATCCAACAAACTGCTACTTCACATAGGAAGAAAGATCTAAATGAAAGTTACTGACAATAGTTTTTTTTTCCAAATGTATTTCACTACGACATTTTATCAGTCGAAACCTTAAATTCACTCATGTTTCTTTATCTTCTGGCCTGATGCCTCACTGCAAGCCAATGTGTATATTTGTGTACATTTACATGTGTTCTGTTTTCCTCAGTTTGTTTTTGTTTTTGCCATTTGACTTTAAATGTTTCTCTTTTCATTTTTGTTTTATTGTCTTATGTTTGCTTTTTTTGTACAGCACTTTGTAATTGTTGATTTTGGATAAGTGCTATTTAATAAACCTAATTATAATTTTTCATGATTAAAAAAAAGGATGACAGTGGCTTGAAAGCGGTTGAAAGTGAATGGTGAAAGGGAAAATTGTTGGAAAAACAATTGTTGTCAGACCTTAGTAAACCTGTGTAACACTTCAATAACAGCCTCTAAGATCGAACATGCAGGCATGGTTCATTAATTACGTTTGTGGGAATTAACAAGCTTAATACCGTCTCAGAATCTGCACCTGAACCATACCAATAATTTATGTTTCTTTTTCCATTCTCTGAAGCCACAAAACTTCTCTGAAAGCCAAGTTTTTCGTGGTCGCAAGTCCGGATGGACCTGATCATGATAATAAAAAACTGGGGAATGCTTGCGTTTCTGTCTCCGGACATGAGCAGACATAAGGGATGTCCACAACATAATTCAACATCTGGCCATCTGGACCTCGGTTAGCTCACACGGCTTTGTGTAGTGTGGTTTAATGAACCATAGCTTAAAAAAAAAAACACTCCAATAAAAATCCACCATCAGCATCCACTCATCTCCAACATCGTCAGCATCATCTCCTCTTTCTGTTTGTCCTTGTTACCATATATTGAGTCATTTATTTGTCCTGCCTCAGCAGCAGAAGTGTTCTTATGCAACCATACTGTAGCCATTCAAGACAGACAAACACATGGACAGGACACCGACACTCCCCCACACTTCCACTTATCCCCCATCCTCGACCAAACACATGCAAGCTTTAACCTCTCTTTTCTCGCAACCCACACGCACACCCATGACTGGCAGTGTTCAATACATACAGGAAGTTGAGTCTCTCTCTCTCACACACACTCACACACACACACACACACACACACACACACACGCCTCCTTTTGCATGTCATGATGGCTCTCCTCTCCAGTTATGAGAGCCACAACAAACAACACATCAGGCACGGAGGAGGAGAATCACAGATCCAGATGGAGGATTAGCCATGACATTTGCCACAGAAATCAGGTTTTATGCGTCACGCTCATTATTAGTGTATAGTCTAATGTTTGACGTGCAGCTCCGTCTCGGCTGCAGTCAGGAAGGGGTGGCAGCCAGGAGAAGGTTTGGCGTCGGTCCGCAGATTGGTGCGCAACGCCATTACAGACCACCCTACTCTGCTTGGTTCATTCATAAATACCAGAGGATCGCCATCTCGCAACGGTGCCATCATTTCGCAGTCGCAGTGCAACCCCCCACGCCTCCCTCCTCCACCCCCTCCTCCAGTAATCCCAACACCCTCATATCTCTGCGCTCTCTCTCTCTCTCTCTCTCTCTCTCTCTCTCTCTCTCTCCTGCAGACTGCCAATATGGCTGTGCGGGCATAAGGCTACATACAATTCACACGACCGAGATTATCAAACACAAATGTGAGTCGTGATATCAGCCGGTGCGGATGCATTTGAACATCAACCGGACACGTAAAGAACATGAGATGTGTTATCCCGTGTCGGCCGGGAACAGCAGGGATTGTGTGCGCTCAGCAGACAGCCAGGCAGAAGGACCGCGGTTACGCCACTGAATACCAACATCTAACCTCCATGTAAGGATGCGGGGATGAGCAGCATTTCTCCATACCTGGTCGTGAAGTATAGCTCCGCTTCAGGCTCGTCCTTGGTTTAGACGGATGTAAGACAAACGCCGAAAGCGTCTTAAAGCATTTTACACGGTTCATGTAGAGCTCATGTCGTCCGATTTCCAACACCACCACAGCAGACTCTCTCTCTCTCTCTCTCTCTCTCTCTCTCCCTCTCTCTCTCGCAGATAGGACGTGGGAGGTGCTATGCCCTCTCCCTTTTCCGTCCACACTTGATTTTCTTTCAGTTCATACACTTCCTAATGGTTGGGTGCCAGCAAAATAAGATATTTAAAACAAACTTCCTCTCTGTGCAACTGTGGGAATTGGACAACAATATCCTACCAACATTAAGAAAATCTCCCGAAAAATGGCATTAATAACACTGCACATGTTACCTCAATCCTAATATTAATATAGAGCCACAAACTAAATCATACGTAATGTAAAACATGCCATAAACCTGGAAGCAAAACTATTGATGGTCGAAGCATAACGAAATCACATTTAAGCAGCCCAATTGATGACATTATATTCACACAAGTGTAACCTAAGCAGAGACCCATTTCATTTCCAAATGCTTTGGTCGATGTTACAGCCACAGCCAAGTAGATACCAGATACAGGGAGATTTTGTGCCAGTTTCACTTTGGTCTAAAGCTGCAACTGTGAAATAAAACGTGACATGTTGAGAGAAAAATGTCATAATTGTTGGATTGAGGCATTGGACTAATCATCCTGCATTTCGCTAACATGGATCGCCTACAAGGTAAACATAAATGAAGTAGGCCGACGTTTTTGTTATACTTTTCGACACAAATAAACCATAAATCAAATCAGCCATACAACTGCATCGATCAAGCAGAGGTGTTTAGGGATAGTGGAAATGCACGAGCGGATGCCTTGCATTCCGTTTTATTAAGACGGCTATATGTGAAGTCAGCTTGGAGAGGTTTTAATCAACAACAAATATTTAATATAAACCAAAATTCACATCCATCGTTGTCTGATCCAGGATCAGCACCATGGACAGCGATTTCATTGTGTTTCAGCACCACGGAGAGAGCCAGAAACACATGCATACATTAGCGTATAGCAGTATGTACATAGTAGGCTGTATATACTGTAAATACACGCATACAAATTGCAAAAACAACATGGAATGGGCGGAAAGAAGGTAAGACATTGCAGAGTCAATACACCAGGAAGTATACCAGCCCAGTAGAAGCACGCCCGAATACATTGCCAGCACATGTCGGCAGGGATGAGAACATTTCGTTCAGCCTCACAAATAAGTGTGAGAAAGCCGTGGTGCTAATAAAGACCTATGGCCGAGTCAGGCCGGGCCTTGTTTTGAGCTGTACGTGACGGTCTCACTGTATGACTCACCAACTCTCCATCCAGGCAGCTTTGTGTTTGTCTCCCTCTGTCGGTGAGCCTGGGAACTGCAGAACACAGGCAGACCGGATGATGGCAAGTAGCATCGATTGTTTCAGCCGGGGGAGATGATGAGCAGGAGATCACAGAGGAGCAGGAGATCACAGAGGAGCAGGAGGAGCAGGAGATCACAGAGGAGCAGGAGATCACAGAGGAGCAGGAGGAGCAGGAGATCACAGAGGAGCAGGAGAAAGTGTTAGGCAGCAATATGCAGATGGTAAATCAGCTTGGATATGAGAAGAGAGTGATCCAGAAATGTAAATCAAAAGTTATAATTCAATACAAGACTTAAGAGTCTACAGTTAGCTATTTTCACAATGAAGTCTTCTTACCTTCTTAGGTTAATATGATCTTATCTGCAATAAGCCTAAATGTCTTATTTTAAGTAGAATACAAGAATAACATCAACTTTAAAAGCCCTATAAAAAATAGTGAGGCACGATATTGGATTTTCTGCCGATAGATATTTTCCAACTACTTTTGGCCAATTGCAGGAGACGATATAAGCACATATTTTTTTCTACCTAATTGCAGAGAACATCACATCTCTGCTGCAGTAGAGTTAACATATTACTATGCCTGCAGTTATGATGATGCAGACATATGCGTTTTAAAATGTGTGCACATTCACTGGGCAAAAAGAGAAAAAAAAGTGTTTACTTTAAAATATGTATGGAACCAAATATGTGTGGAAAATCCAGCTAACTGCTAACAAAAGCATGCGAACATGCTCACAGTGACAATGAAAACACTAACATGCTGATGTTGTACCATGTATAATGTTTAACACTATGCCATTAGTTTAGCAGGTATTTGGTCATAAAAGAAAGTATTTTTTTAAAAAAAAAAATGTAAATTAGCTGAGACTTTAACCAGATGATGCCGCTATAGGAAAACTCACCAAAGTCAGTAGAATTCCCCACCTGGAAAGCATGAATGTCTCTACCAAACTCCACAAGTTGTCAAGACACATCACTAAAAAACAAAAAAAGTCAACCTGCTGGTGGAAGTTACGGGAAAGTCAGGGGATCAGCAAAGTGAGTGTGATTCATCCTCTGGGGACCACGGTTGCATGTACAAAATGTCATATCAATCCATCCTAAAGTTTTTTGAGGTATTCAGTCTGGACCAACCCGACAGACCGCCATTGCCATCCTTAGAGCTGTGTTGCTGTAGCGTGGCTCAAAAGGGCAGCGTGTAATCAGAAAAAGCCAGCGGGAAAATGTTTTTGTACATATAAAACATGCTTTCATACATTGTCTTCTTTGTCCTCTTCTCATCAGCTCTTCTGCCACTGTCCTCTGCCATTACCGGCCACAGTCAATACAAGGCGTTGGATCAAACCACACAGCAACACAATGCAATAATTGGTTTCTGTGTCCAATTTCTGTTTAATCAATAACCTGTCGGCCACCGGTGGCTGAGGGTAAACATAAACACCCAGCAGACGCATCTTCACAGAAGCCATTTCCAGATGGGTGCCTTCCTTTCCCTGTGGCGGTGTGGCCATAGCACCGGCTCCATCCACCATTTCCCATGCATTACATCCAGTGCACGAACACAAAGGGCCTCCTATTCAGGGCCCCTCAAGCGTGAGTACAGAGCCAAAGACAAATTAAAGTGTGGGTGGTTAGGCTGTCTGAATGCCAATAAATGTACTTGAAAAAGACAGGTCATAAGATCAAATGGATACAAAAGGATGGGAGAAAAATTGTCTATGGAAATAGCATCTTCCCTGCAACAAATCACAACAAAAAGACATGCGCTCCCAGCTACATCTGCAAATTTAGTAACATCAATTTTATTTCATGTTTAAAAAAAAAGATGTAGTTCAGATGTGTTTAATAAAATAATTTGCTGTATTTAAGTGGATCCTATACAGTCTATGAAGTGGATGTGTAACAATTTGGAAAAGGGTAACTGAAATCTTTAATGGTTAAGATATTTTGGAACCATTTACAAATGCAGCAGATAAAGTTCATTAATAAGAAAAAATGTGTTTCTGCAAAATGAACTAGACCCAAATCCGCAGAGGTTATGGATCCAGAAATACAATTTCCCTGACTTGCCACTGCTATATAAAAACTATTACAGAAATCACTGGCGCGTGAACATTGTAATTTGGACCAAATAAAATCCAATTTCCCACTTTGTGAGGAATGACACTGCTTGGAGAGAGGGCAGAGGAAGAAACAGAAATAAATCTGAAAGTTTAAAGCCAGTCAGGCAGACGCTTCTTCAGTTCATTAAGGTTCCAGTTTTATTATTTCATCATGAGGAGATAAATTAAGACATATCAAAAAAGGCAGAAGTCGTCCAGATAAAGTTACAGATTGAGAAACTTCCCAATAGCTCAAACAGACTTTAAATGCTTCTTGCCACATGCGAAAGTGAAGCTTTTAAGAGCAGGAACACATTAATGAAATGTAAAAATTCCAGTTTTGATTAACATTGTTAAAAAAAATGCTGTTAGTGGACACATTTGAAAACAACCTGTTTCATGACCGTAATGTTGTCAGCTTCTTCTTTTCTTTCACAAATGGCTCAATTAGACACAATAACATTGACTGCACCGGCAGTGTTGCTGAAACCTTGCAGGGACACAAACGTCATTTCTGCCATCAACACATTTCTTTCCACAAATGATTTGTCACTACAACAATAAATGAAGGTAATGTCGCATTAAAAAGGTCACAGTTTCTCCGATTGTCTAAACAGTACCGATGGCAGTAAACTGATGTGGACGCAGAAATGAGCTTTTATTTATTTTCACGAGTGTGACGCTTCAGTTCACAGCATGACGCGGGAGGGTGATCATCGCCATTCGTCATGGAAGAGGGGTGAGAGGACAAACCAAAAGCAAAACAACAATCACACACATACTCTCACTCAGTCACTCCTTCAATTACCCAAATACACACACGCGCACACACACACACACGAACACACACAAAGCCTTCCCATGTCTCTCACTGGTCCTTTTCATGGTTGAGGGCCCGGTTAACAGCTGATGGAACAAACAGAAGAAGAAAAACACTATATTTTGCAGAAAAGTAAAACGGATTCATATATACACAATGGATTTCTGTATTTGAGGATTTACTTTGGTGATGGAGGCGTTTGTCTGCTGTGAGAATACGTTTCTGCTGTGCATATAGTATGTGGCTTTACTTGCATGTATATTGTGGGTATCTCACCCTCCTTTGTCACGGTCTCAGTAATGTTCTTGGCCTTGGCGGTCAGATCGCTGACCACAGAGTCCATGGCGGCCTGGTGTTTCAAGAAAAATGGCCGGATCACACGCTTGTACAAGATGTCAGAACCGTTCCACGTCACCGGAGCCATACACCATATCAGGAACAAGCACTGAGGAGAGAGCAGAGGGCAGAGCTCAGACACTACGCCGTGTAACTTCCTGTCAAAGTGACTAATGCCTGGTTCTTTATCTTATCTGGTAATAAAGTCACTATCTTTGGCAATTAGACTGTTAGTCGGAAAAAAATGAATTTGATGACGAGACCTTTGGTTTTCGGAAATTGTGTTATTATTTTGACAGATTAATTCATTAGTTGAAAAAAATACTTGTATTAAAAAGTAATGGTCAGCTGCAGGCCTCAATGCTGCAATTTTACAATCAGGCTAAATCTTTTGCATTAAATGAAAAGTGTTAACGTCTCTCTAACGTGCCATCTATTGTGTTATATAACAGACCTTTGTTCATTTACCATCACTCATTGCACAGTATAAAGCAGTTTATTAATCTTATTCTTCCAGGATTGAATGAAATAAAAGGTCACTGTCTCATAACATTACTTACAACTTTACTCAATTTCTTTTGACAAACTAATTTCACAGGTCAGCAAATACATGAAATGATGAAAAAAAACACTAACAGATGGAGATTTCTATGTCCCAATTCCATCCTACATATGGACTGTATGCAGAATGTATTACACTAATACTTAGAGCTAAGGCAGTTGGCATACTTCAATATACTTTATGGGCTTTACAACAGACTTGTAAAAATACAATGTGAGTGCAGTTGGACGTCTGCACCTTTAAAGCTTTTATACTTATTTTTTTTGTTTCTAAAACTGTCTCAGCACCATTCACAATTAATTATTATGTTTTTCATTTCATTTACATTACATTTATTTAACTTACAATAAGTGCATTCAACCATTTTGGTACGACCCCGAAAAGAGCAAGAATCATGCAAGTACATCAACTTCATCAAATATGCTGATCTGCTTCAAGCGCCACATGTGAACAATGCATTGAGTGTCCACTGAAAAGCTCTGCATACTGAATCTTTTAGTTGACTTGTTTTTGTCACTTTTCCCACTGTGAACACACAACGTATTCAGGACCTGGAAAGAATTGTACAGTATGGGGCTGCAAGACATCAGAGATCTGAAGGTATTGCTTTGACATTACACATATTGTCCACAAGAGTGCGCTGTCTGCAAATGACTACGTAGAGACGCCCTAAGACTTCAACCCTCATGTGATTCAACAGATTGTGAATTGTGGTTTCACAGTGAAAGCAGACTTTGTTGGCAAGATAATACAGGGTAGAAAGAAAAGGAAAGTTCGCTAAATAAATTAGGTGTTAAAAAAAGAAAAATAAATTCATACAAAAAGAGAAACAGATTAAAAAGGTCAGCCTACCTTGCCAGCATAGTAAAAGGGGAACCAGAAGAGGAAGATGTCAGAGAAGGCCTCAACGATGCTGAAGAGTCCATAAACAACCCAGTAGGTCAGCCATTGTGTGTCATCCTCCTTCACATTGCTCTCGATGGCCTTAATGCTGACAGGACGACAGGTTTGAGTCAAAAGATTGATGAGGTAATAACATCAACAGTACATACTGCAAAGATTAAAAGTCAAAGTCTGAAACCCTTTGTTGCATTTAAAAAAAGGTATCCTGTAGAGTTTTTGACAACGTGTAGCAAGGTTTTAAAGACCGAATGGGTCCCTGTATTGTGTGCGTCGTACTCTATCACCATGCATTAAAGGATGCACATGAATGCCGAAAATATGGGGATGACACACACAGAGGGCCGTGATGCATATTGAATGCTTGTGGTAATTATGTGTTTTAAAAGGTTACAATGTGCCAAATAAAAGAGGGGGAAAAAACAGAAGGTAGTTTTAAAGAACTGATTAGACATGCTTTACAATTCATCTATTTAATAGGTGCTCAACATGGTTATTAGGGTTAAAACATTCTACACACACACAATCACATTGTGTGTATCCTTGATGCATGTTTGTTTATAATACAATAAAAACATCCACAGGGTACCTTAAAGCAGCACTTAATGTATAGGTTCAGAGAGAAGATTTAATACTCTCATGCCCATATGTACATTGAATGAATTATTGGCCACTGTAACCATTGCTCCTCTCCATACAGAACCTAAAGTGATCCCTTCATAGCACAACTCCAATGTTGGTAATGGGTTAAAAAGAAATTCACAGCAAAAATGCATTTAGAAGTTCAGTTAAAGCTGATAAAAGGCTTCAGCAATCTAAGTTAGGCAAATTGAGTGGGTACTTTCCAAAGTTACAGTCTTTTTAGTACAAACGTCTATTTATTGTGTTGCACAGTGTTTTCATTGCTGAGCTGCCGTTGAGGAATAGTAACACAAAGAGAGAATTGTGTACTAAAAAAAGACCAGTAGGAAGAGATCACTTTATGGCCAGTGAATGATGAATGATTCACCAGGAGAGGGTGAATGATTACAGTGACCAGTAAAGCCTCCAATGTGCCAATGGGCATGAAAGTATTGAGATAGATCTGAACCTTTTCTTTAAATTAATGTCTTCTAACTTTTACTTGAACGTGAGAAACAGTTGAAAACAGAGATGACTTAGTCTCACAATTGAAAAAGAAACATCAATGTCAGTAGACCATAAAGTAAAGATATCCATTCTCAGATATAACACTAAAAAGCCAAAACAATGCCTTTATTTAAGAGGCACATTTTGACATGCCATACAAAGAATAGCACAGGTGTGTTGAATGAGATCTAATAATCAACAAAGGCTGCTTCGCATTTAGATGAGTCAGTTCAAAAGTCCTGTTATTGTGAATACTGGCTGACTGGTTAGAGCCATAGCTATAGATATTATATGTACCCGATAAGACACTCAAACCATCTGCTGGTTGGCACAGAGTTTTGTATTAAAATAAGTCCAGTACAGAAATAAAAACTAAAAAAAGACTTAAGTTTATTACCCTTTAAATATTCTAAATACATTACTTTTCTACGTAGTGTCATTTTGGCAATAATTAAAATACGTTTAACTTTATACATACGAGAAATATGCTGGATAGGCAAAGCCAATAATGTTGCACAGCAGAGAGGCTCCATATCCAAACAGAAGATACAGTCCGACCAAACTCAGAGCACCTGCAGGGGGAGAAAGGCGAGAGGCGTTGGTGATGTGAGAGCAGGACGGCGGGACAGTAAGGGGAGGGTGAGGGTATCCAGTTACTTGACAAACACGCCAACAAAGTGTGCCTGATAGCAGGATGTCAGGACGGCACAGTTCCAGGATTAGGAGGAGCACTAAACCCAACTCAAACACCGACATTCAAATTCAGTCAGTGGAAGAGTTGACTTTAAATACTAATGTAAAGTTCAGTCATGTGAAACAGCCGGGCATATACACCTCAAGTATGCGAGTGGGACATTCCACAAATGCCATTTGTTTTCCATAACTTCCCATTTGTATTTTTACAATGTATGTGTAATGTACAAAGCAAAACATTTGCTTGTTCCAGCTTCTCAAATGTGAAGCTTTGATACTTTTCTTTAACATATAGGATAGTAAACTGAATATATTTGGGATTTGGATTGTTGGTCGGATAAAAACAAGCAATCATGAAGATTTCATCTTGGCTCTGGGAAATTATACCGATTACTAAAGGGGCATTTTCCCCAATTTTCATTTTATAGCCAAAGCACTTAATTGATAATGAAAATAATAGTTTCAATATAATGCTAAATATACACTCAGTGAATGTTCTGTTTTTGTTGACTGTTGTAGAGGTGTTAATTAAATGATACAGTTTAGCACTGAGGACACGGTGATGGTGTTGTGCTGGACTGCAGAGATGTTTCTATGTTTCTATATTCTTCTGCAAACAAAAGAGAGCAAAAAATTAGAAACACCTCTCAATGTAATGCAGTCTAGTAAAAAAACACTTTAACTATGACATCAATAATACAAATAATACATTTTACACTTGTGCCATTAATTGTACAAATGTGCCTAATAAAGTGGGCATTGTGTATAGAGGAGGTTTTGAATTACACTAAAACTCACCAAAAAATCTGCAGGATAATCAGCTCTGTGTGAATTCAACTGTATGCTGCCAGCAAGTTGGCTGCATTGCTTAATCTCTCAGAGGCTTAAACAGCTTATTGCTTAGTTGGCAGCAAGATGCTGACTTCAAAGCAAATACACTGCAGTCTGACCAGCCATTTTAGCCTATCCATTTCTTCCATTAGATTCGATTTCTCAAAATTAGTCATGTGTTTTTTTCTATTTCCTCACATTCCCGGGCTTATAAAGACAATTTCAAATGGCAGAGCTTTTGCATCTGTGGTAACGCAAACATAGGCACAGGTTTGAGGCAAACAAAAAGGAATGACATCAAGCAGCTGAAGGTGCACGTGCCAGGAAATGCCATATATCATTCAAATTTATGCAAAACTCAACTGTTGATACAAAATGTAACTACCAGAAATACCATTGGCATAATAAAGTCACACAGTAGAAGAGCACAGAAAAACCTTTGATATTGTTCTAATCATCATCTTTACATCTCATTTGTTTGTCCAAATTTATAAACAAATGGAAGACACCAAAGACACAGTGGCTGACATAAGCAGACACTCCAGTCTGCACAGCCACACTTTGAATAGAAAAATCATAAACTGACGTTTTTTAAATTAGTCAAAGATGGTGAATAACGGAAAACTGACTGCAGGATCCATCTGGCTTTGTACTGTGACTAACCAACTCCTGCTCTACACTAAGAACACAAACAATGCATCCATGTGACCTGATAGAGATTTTACAGCCTTGAATGAAAACACATGTCTTTCTCAGGGAAAGAAAAAAAAAAGAAAAAAAAAAGGGCACAATAGCCAAGTGCCTGTAATGTGACTCAAACTACTCATTAGAGTTGCAGGACTTGTAATTCAGATGAAAATCCAGTTCCTCCGAGCATCAAATCATCACAAAAACCTATTGTTAAGAGTACAGTGAATAAGGGGACGACGTTGGCTTTAAAAACATAAAGCTAACAAACAACGGCCACTGACTCAGTGAGATCGGCTGCCTACACATTAGAAATGAGACATCTCAAATCCAGTCAGCACATTAGTCTTCCCACTTCAGAGCGTCACAAGAGTCAGCATGAACTTGAGACGTTTCTCAGCTAAATCAGTGGACAGTTTAAGGGACACCGCTTTGTAACTCTGCTCGACTGACATGCCCAGAACAAGGAACATAAAATTACAGTAAGCCAACAGGAAAGAATTCCTGTATGCAACCCATTATTAGTGTAAACATTTGTGACACGCCTGCAGTGGCCAAAGTATCAAATGACTGGCTGTTGCCTCACTAACAAGTCAACAAGACACTTCTGCAAATAGTAGAGTTGTAGGTATAACTTAGCTGCTCTGCCTAGTTGAGTGATATTTGCATACAATCTGCAGTATTTGTTTTGAAAGCCAGTTTGTTGTGTGTGCGTGTGTGTGTTACAAAAACACGGAAGTATTTAAATGCAGATCTGACTGAGCTTTAACCGACACCAACTGAACCTACTAATTTGACATATTGACCCATATTAGCTTATCATCAGAATAGGCCGATAAGAACCAATAAATTGCAATACAGAAAAGCCAAATATATGTTTGTGGTAGTTTAGAATGTCTCCAACTAATGATTATTTTCATTATCAACTGGTTTGTCAATTGTTCTCTTGATTAAAATGGCAATAGTTAAAAATGTCCATCAGTTTCCCAGAGTCCAAGTTAACATCTTCAAAATGTCCTAATTTGTCCGACCCACAGTCCAAACGGCAAAGATTTTTAATTTACAATCATTAAAAACAGAGTAAAGCAGCAAATATTGAATGAATGGTTGCCATTTTGCGTTAAAAAAAAAAAAAATTACTTAAAAAATTAATCTAATATCCAAAATTGTTACCAGGTCATTTTCTGTCGATCTCCTGATCATTTTCACATGATAGTTTAGTTTGTCCACCCTATACAACTTATACGTTTATGTTTCAGCTGTTCAATGTCTCGCTTAGTGCAAATCTTGGTCACAGTTCTTTAATAAAACACATTTAAAAAGGATCCTTACCAAACATTTTTTGCGTTTATTGTGTTATAAAATATATATCTGCTGATATGTTGTTATCAGGGCCGTTTTAATTTTTTTTTTTTTTTTAAATCAATACCGGCCATCAAAATCCAGTATCAGTCGAGGTACAATGTTGAGGCAAACTCTGTGAAATGCTATATTTGATGCGGTAAAGCCTTACTGAAAATAGCAAAAATCTTCAGGGTACAGCTGAATATCGAAAAACACATTACATACAGCATTCAACATCCATATCCTCTGTGAGCTCAAAATTGTGTTGTTCGAATACAAATCTATGCTGTGTTGAGAACACACATCAATTTTGGGTAAAGTCAATGGGTTTGACAAGTAGGTCACCTTGGCTAACATGTTTTCTGTAATTATGTGGCATTGTAGACTAAATGCTAACTACATAGCCTGAGGCGTTTTGCCTTTATTGACTTCTACTGTGCAATCTGAGTGAAAACACAACTGATAGCAGCCTGCATTTGAATAACCAGCCATCCTAGAGTCCCCTTCCATCTATGCATTGCACTGGATATTTCAGGACGTGATAAAAATACCCCTGGGACCAGCTGCTGGTGGGGTATTATAAGCAGTTAATTTCAACAGCAATATATTGAAATAGAGGTGTGTAAAGAGGATTATACCAACTCTAATCTTGTAGTGTAGCATAAAAGGTCTGAGCTGGATGAACTTTGGTACTCGTGCATGAGAAAGGGTAATAAAATGAGCCAGCTAACAGTGCCACAGGATATGAAACCACACTGAACAGACAAGTACTCGTGCAACAGTGTGACCACAACCGGCTGCCAGTTGCAGTTTGAGAGGCAACATATTAGCTAAACTAACCGTTAGCTAACGTTGGCTTGTTTGCTAAAACATGACGAAAACTAGCTAGTTTCTGGAATGGACGTTAAGACTAACCACGTTTAGTATTAACTCCAGCTCTTTAAAAGTACACACACACATATATATATAAACACAAGACATTTTAGTTGAGTCCTCCTTTCTTTTCGCTGAGCCGTTAACATACCCAGGGCGATATACTCTCTCTTCACTCCCGTTTTTAGTTCCAGCGTCGCCAACTGATCCGTCACAAAGTTCTTCTCATGGAGCAGAGTCACGAAGCGCTCCTTGAACTGACTCATTTTCGGGCTTTTCCTGAGCCTGTGGGCGACACAAACCGCACAGAAAACAAAATAAATGTTATACGTGTCGATGCTTGAGGGATTTGTTTGATCAAAAACGAGTGGTTATTTCACTTACTTTGGTTTATTAATTAACCCGAAAACTTGCCGCTGGATGGCTGGCTGCTGCTGACTCCGCTGAGTTGCGGTGGGAACAGGGGGAGGAGTTTGACAGACGCCCGCTGACCAATCACAGAGCTCCGGTGAGTAACGTTGACTGCAGCAGGTGATTAGTTAAACAACGGTTTAATGGCGGTGGATAAAGTACTCAGATCTTTTACTCTAGTAAAATGACTAATACCACAGTGTAGAAAGACTCTGTTACAAGTAAAAGTACTGCGTTTAAAATCTAATTGAAGTAAAAGTTCAAAAGCATTAGCATCAAAATGTGCTTGAAGTACCACAAGTAAAAGTACTCATTATGAAGAAAGGCCCATTTCAGAATAATCTATATATGATATGATATATGATTATTTGATTATAATTATTGATGCATTCACTTTAATGGTGCAGCTGGTAAAGGGGGAAAAGTAAACTAGTCCCCCTCTGAGATGTAGTGGAGTGAAAGTATGAAGCACACAATGGACATACTCAAGAAAAGTACCTCAAAATTGAACTTAATTACAGTACTATTACTACTACGTAAGTCATTATTTTTTAAATATCATTATTTAAAGAAAAGTTTGTAATTTTAATGACTTACAGGGAAAAAAAATTCAGAAATGGAACATTAAAACATTACTTTAAATTGATGACATGCTTCAGTGCGCTACAGCCAACTCACTCTGTTTGGGTTCCATGGACCCCAGCTATAAAACATGGTTGAATACAATGATTTTTACTTTAAGGACTTGTTGTCCACGTAGCTTGAAAGTTGAGAATTCAAAGTTTATTTCTGTACTTGTATACCAATAGATTTATAGTAAGAAACCTCTGTTTGATAGGGCCTATGTTACAATGTACTTTTCTGCAAATAACACATTAGTACCTAGGAATGCTAATGGTAACCTAGAAAGGTAAAAATATAGAATTTCTGAACATTAAAGCCTGGGAACACTGAGGTTAAGTGTCTGTTTGACTATATAGTTATATAGTTGATTTTTCCTAATATCACAGCCCAGTGGTGGACTCAGGTTGCCTAAGGGGCAGGGGAGGGAAGCAATTTAAATACTACCAGCTGCATGTGGTGGGGCATAAATGCGTAGAAGGTTTTCTAGCATGTAGGGCAGCCAATATGGCCCTTCATCATACTTTCTTGCACCAACATAGAGAGCACTTTATCATATGTTATCGACCATAGGGACTTACAAGAGGGCATTGCAGTATTTCACTTTTTTTAATGATCACCTTTAATATTATTTGGTACATTTTATGGGATTGTTTCTTTTTAAAAAAGTAGAAGAAACTAAAGTCTTTGAGGGTTTTTAAAAGCAACTGAGGTGAAAGTTCTAAGGTTTTACATTTGAAGGTATCGTTATCCCTGTACACATTTTAGGTGAAAGCAGGCAGATGACCCCTTAAAAAAGGCAGATGATCCATTGAAAAGCAAGAATGAGGAAGGATTACTGTATAATATGTAGCATGCATGCAAAGGTCACATGATCAGCTCCTCTATTAGAGTCAGTTGAATGTCCTGCAGACTAAAACACTGCAGAATGTAAAGGGATAACAAAAGCAGCAAACATGCCCTCCAGCTCGACACTCCTGGACTTTCCTGTCCTCTGTTCCTTCCTTGTGGCTCGGTTCTGGAAATGTGCAAGTTGAAATAGACGTAAAATGACGACTGGCTTTTGTGAGTGTTTGTTTTTTTTAAACATTTTTTTGGTTTTGAGCAAACCACTCACATACGTACCTGAGGGACGTACCTCAGGTCGCCTGAGTTTCGGTTTGATCCCACATCTGTACGTCACCAATCAGCATCCTTTACCACCGGACTATCTTCGCTGCCAATCAACACAATAAAAAGCAGAGAGAGGAAGAAGATAAGGCTGAAGCTGCAGGAACTTCATCTTTATCAGTCTGCAGAGAAATAAAGTTTGCAGACTTCGGACTGAAACCTGTTAACACTGAAACAGATTCATACTGAAACAAGATGCACACTGACAAAGTCTAATTCTTCTCAGTACGAGCCTCAGTTAGCTGACAGTTCAGCTAGTAGAGAAAGTGTTTTACAGTCTAAACGTTGTGGGTTCAAATCCCACCTTGCCTGAATTGTGCTTCCTTCTGTCAACCTTCAAAGGACTGTTTCATAAAGGGTTCTTTTATTGTGAAAAGCCTGTCTTAAATTAGCCTAACAAAGTGAACCAGGATCAGTCTGTTTCATAAAGACACTAAGGGCTGATCACAGCCTGAATTCATCAAAACATCTCAGAGGAGGAAATCAGTCCGAACTGGACAAAAGTTCTCAGTTTAGTTCTTCTTTTAGGACGAAGAATAAAGCATTTTATCGGAACAGGAAGTGACTCAAATCTCAGCTGAAACCTGTCAACAGCTGCTGATGGAAATGACACTGCTGTTTTGGGAACAATTTATGAAATTAACCTTATTTAAAGATCTTTTGGACAAAAAGTAAGATTATATTATTTATTATACTCAACTTTGGTGTTAAGCCCTGAATTTCATTGAGATATTAAAGTTCCTTTAAGGGATTGTTACCCTTTTAAAGATCTAATTCAGATAAGAAATGTAAACCCTTAATATGGAGAAAGGATTAGCTGAAATTATAAGAAAAAAAAAACGTAGGTTTTTAAGGGTTTAAAAAAAACTTAAACAAAAAAGATAACCAACTGTACCAAGATTTCAGCCTATACGGCACTTTTCTCCACCAGCAGGGCACTCAAGAAGGCACTTTATCACATTTTATCAACCGTAGGAGCATCAAAGAGGCATTTTGTTCGAACAAGATCTGACCCCTGACCTCCCCTCAGTCAAATACTGTCAGAGCAGAAG